>CM024610.1:19808390-19833390 GCA_014182575.1 Eucalyptus decipiens
TGAGGGCCTTGGTCGTGTGGATCGATCCATGCACCGTGCGGATCGATCATGGATCAATCGTGGTCGAGGGCCTCGGCCGTGTGGATCGATCCATGATCGATCCCGGTCGATCATGGATCGATTGTGGTCGAGGGCCTCGGTCGTGTGGATCGATCCATGCACCGTGCGGATCGATCATGGATCGATCGTGGTCGAGGGCCTCGGCCGTGTGGATCGATCCCGGTCGAGCGGGATCGATCGTGGTAGAGGGCCTTGGCCGTGTGGATCGATCCATGCGGTCGATCCCTCGAGGGCCTCGGCCGTGCGGATCGATCCATGGACCGTCCAGATCGATCAAGGATCGATCCCGGTCGATCGAGATCGATCGTGGTCGAGGGCCTCGGCCGTGTGGATCGATCGGTGCATGGATCGATCATGGATCGGTCCCGGTCGAGCGGGATCGATCCCTGCACCATGCGGATCAATTGTGGATCGATCCCGCTCGACCAGGATCGATCGGGGCCGGCCGCCTCGGCCGTGTGGATCGATCCGATCGGTGCATGGATCGGTCCCGGTCGAGCGGGATCGATCCCTGCACCATGCGGATCGATCGGGATCGACCGCCTCGGCCGTGTGGATCGATCCGATCGGTGCATGGATCGGTCCCGGTCGAGCGGGATCGATCCCTGCACCATGCGGATCGATCGTGGATCGATCTCGCTCTACCGGGATCGATCGGGGCCGACCGACCACGATTCGGTTGCAACTTCACCGATCATTTCTTGTTCGATTGACTCCATTCTTCTTCCTAAATTTTTTTTGTATCATATAATGGCCTCCCCAATGGTTTTCCCACGTCCCAAATTGTTTTTCTAATTTTTCGGATTTTCTCAATTTTTTAAATACCAAAAATAAAAAAAATATTTCCGGTCGTCAAATTTTTTTTCTGAATTTTCCATAATTTAGATCACATTTTTCTAAGCACCTCCGCAGAAAATCTCATCAAAATTCAATTTCTACAATTTTTTAGAGGGGTGGTGCCTACTCAATTATG
The DNA here is from genome assembly GCA_014182575.1 of Eucalyptus decipiens. Taxonomy (NCBI): domain Eukaryota; kingdom Viridiplantae; phylum Streptophyta; class Magnoliopsida; order Myrtales; family Myrtaceae; genus Eucalyptus; species Eucalyptus decipiens. The sequence goes on from CM024610.1 coordinate 19,809,424, forward strand.
GTGAATGTCTATTCCTGCTGGGGGCAAAAATGCACATAAGGCTCTTTAGGGGGGTAGTGGTGCTCACAGGCCATGGGTAGTTTTCGAGCGATCGATGCGCGATGCATGAGTCATGTCACGGGCACAGAAATGAGTCAAGAATGAGTCATAACAACATTCAATGATCCCCGAAATAAGTCCCGGCCGATCGAAAAGAGCGCCCCTAGACAAAGATGGATGCATCGCGTGGCTCCCCTCACGTAGGCATCATGGCCGAGCGCATGGGTTGTTTTTTCAAGCCAAGCGACCATAGAGGATGAATCGATGACCGAGTTACTTGGGAATTGATGAATCTATGAGTCCCTTTGGTAAGATGAGATCGTGCCTCGGGCATGAATGAACGAGCCACGCGTTGTATCGATCCACGACCCGAACGAGAAATTGGTGTTCTCGCGTCTAGCGGTGCGGATGCGACCTCGCTCGATGACTTCGTGTGATCCTCGAGTTCTCGTGCTTGAGGAGCTATGGATGAGTCGGCTTGGTTCGTTTCCAGTGTACGCGATGGCGTGTGAGAGACGATAAGAATGTGTGCGTAGGCAGGCTCCGTGCTGGTGCATCGAACTGCTTCCCTCACTTTCGATCAGTTGTTGCTCCGCGAGCTAAACGCTGGATGCAAGACGTGGGTTCCTGTGTTGCATACCTATTGCGATGGAAATGTGTGCCTTCGGTCGTCCCTTCCATCACGACGTCCTCTCGGACGCTCGATTGGACCGGATAGTGGGGCTCGTGTTCCACGAACATTGTCTCGTTCGATTGTTCGGATGGACCACGAGTGCCTACTCGTTCTCTTGGATGCGGAACTCTCATAATGGGAGTGGGGTCATTGGCCCTTGTTCCCTAATCGTTAAGCGTTTATCGCTTCACCCGAATGATGATCTTGCCTTGTCCTTGATTGCGTAAAGCCCTCGAGCATCGTGATGGATCATGCTTGGCGGACGTCGTGAAGGAATGCTACCTGGTTGATCCTGCCAGTAATCATATGTTTGTCTCAAAGATTAAGCCATGCATGTGTAAGTATGAACTGATTCAGACTGTGAAACTGCAAATGGCTCATTAAATCAGTTATAGTTTGTTTGATGGTATTTGCTACTCGGATAACCATAGTAATTCTAGAGCTAATACGTGCAACAAACCCCGACTTTTGGAAAGGATGCATTTATTAGATGAAAGGTCGACGCAGGCTTTGCCCGTTGCTCTGATGATTCATGATAACTTGACGGATCGCACGGCCATCGTGCCGGCGACGCATCATTCAAATTTCTGTCCTATCAACTTTCGATGGTAGGATAGTGGCCTACTATGGTGGTGATGGGTGACGGAGAATTAGGGTTCGATTCTGGAGAGGGAGCCTGAGAAATGGCTACCACATCCAAGGAAGGCAACGGCGCGCACAAATTACCCAATCCTGACACGGGGAGGTAGTGACAATATATAACAATACCGGGCTCTTTGAGTCTGGTAATTGGAATGAGTACAATCTAAATCCCTTAACGAGGATCTATTGGGGGGCAAGTCTAGTGCCAGCAGCCGCGGTAATTCCAGCTCCAATAGCGTATATTTAAGTTGTTGCAGTTAAAAAGCTCGTAGTTGGACCTTGGGTTGGGTCGACCGGTCCGCCTCACGGTGTGCACCGATTGGCTCGTCCCTTCTACCGGCGATACGCTCCTGGCCTTAATCGGCCGGGTCGTGCCTCTTTGAAGAAATTAGAATTCTCAAAGCAAGCCCCGTCTTTATTACTTTGAAGAAATTAGAGTGCTCAAAGCAAGCCTACGCTCTGTATACATTAGCATGGGATAACATCATAGGATTCCGGTCCTACGGTCCTATTGTGTTGGCCTTCGGGATCGGAGTAATGATTAACAGGGACAGTCGGAGGCATTTGTATTTCATAGTCAGAGGTGAAATTCTTGGATTTATGAAAGACGAACAACTGCGAAAGCACGATTTTGCCATTTTCGATTTCTCGGGCTATTGTTCACAATTGCTCTCTGCTGGGCGTCCGAGACACTATAGCTCGCAATCTGGTCTACAAGCTGTTCCGATTGACTCAGCCATCCGTTGGGCGAGATTTTTGGAGGGAAGGCTTGCCTTTCCACCCTTCGAATCCTCACCGAAGCATTTCGCGTGATATGGCTTGAATCGTGAGATCCCTTCGCTCGATTGCTAGGGTTCTGGTGCGATACGGTGCCTTCTCTGTTCTGGAGGTGAGCGGAGCGATCCAAGCTTCCATTGGCCGCATCCTTTGGAGGTAAGCCTCACCTCCCCCCACCTAGGGCATATCTCGAAGCACTGTCTGTGCCATGGCCCGTATTATTTGTTCTGGTTGATCAATAGTAGGGTTCTGGTTCGATTTTCTGGGTTTGTTTATGCTGATATGGCCTCGACGGGCAATGATCCCCTTGGTCGAGTGAAGGGTAAGCCTCAGGCTTCCAATGCCCGAAGTAGGAGCCGCGTTCGATATGCATCTCGTGGCCGGGATGGGAGGCGTCCCAATCATGTTCGTGACATATCCAAAGCTCCTCAGACCCGCTCATGGGTGAATGTGGCTAGCCTATCGGCTAAAGGCTACGAATTGGACTTTGCCCCGCCTATTTTGGTGGGGAGGAAATTTGTTGTCCGCCTATTTGATAATGCAAAGCATGCAAGTGACCCGAAATGGGATAGCTGTTTGGTTGGATATTATGTCGGTAAAAATGTCTCGTTCAAGATCACTGAAACTGCTTTAAAGCATGCCTGGGGCTCGCATTTTGCGGAAGTTTTGGTGAATGATGACGGGTTCTACTTCTTCATCATTCCGGATGATGAATTTAGGAGGAAAATTCTTGATGGGGGCCATTTAACAGTGGCGAGAGTCCCCCTTGTGTTGAAGCAATGGCACCGTAATATGGAAACTTAAGAAAGACCTGCAATCTTCTGTTCTAGTTTGGATACGCCTTAAGAATATCCCGTTTGCGTATTGGTCGGCTCCGGGAATTAGCGAAATTGCGAGTGCTGTAGGGAGACCCCTGTATGTGGATCCCTTGATAGAGAAAATGAAACGCTTGTGGCATCTCAGAAATTCAAAGCCAAGCCTTAAGGTGTATTAAATGTCTTTAATTAGGAGATAGAATTTTATGGCTTATGCTTTAGCCAATTTGTCTTTTAATTTGATGAATTATGCTTGGCCATATGATTTAAATTTCAATAATTAAAAATATTCGAGACTTTGGCCAAGGTGAAAAATTGAATTCAAAAATATTATGGAAGGAATTTAAAAAAAAAAAAAAAAAAAAATGAAAAAGGGGTTAAATTCGAAATGGGCCTTGGGCCCATTAGCCTAAAGCTTGGTGGGCCAAGCTAGTTGGCCCATTAGGGCCCAAGAGGGAGTTCGACCAGCCCAAAGGGAGTGGCCGGATGGGCCTAAGCCCAAGCCCAAACCAAAATTTAAAAAGAAAATGAAAAATGACAAGTGGCAAAGAGAATGGGCATGAATTGGTTGGTTTTAAGGCTTGTAATCATTACAAATGATGGGATTAAGGGAGTATAAGAGGGATGAGGAGAGAGAGAGTGGCCGGTTCTTGCATTTTTGGCCGAGAAAGGGAGAGAGAGAGAGAGGGTGTTCGAGAAAGGGAGAGAAGAGACCGAGAGGGAGAGAGAGGAGGCGGAGCCGAGAGGGAGGTGCTGCCGTTCGTCCGCCTAGTCCGACCACCGTACGCCGTCGTTCATCGCCGTTTGTTCATCTTAGAGGCAAGTGGAGTCCTTAACTTCTCTTGCATGTTTGTTTTGTTGGTTGCATGTTCGGTTTTAGGTGTGATTTGTGCGAAAAACCGAGGTAAGGGTTGGATGTGTTCAAGCCATGTGACTGTTTTCGTTCGGGTTTGTGGAAGTCAGTATCTTGTTCGAGCTTGCATGTGTGTTTGTAGTGCGATTTTGGCTTCGGTGTCTCATGAAAGTTGAAGCCAACATCTTGTAGTATGACATACTGAAATTTCGTAGAAAACGATGAAGATTTGAGGGGTCAAAAGTTCTATTATACGGAGACTTCAGATTTGCGAATTTCCTATTGATCTCTTGTTGATTTCTTGGTTGCATGTTGATTTCTGTTGGAGATCTCACTTTGTTGTCTTCATGAAAGTTGTAGGTAACATCTCAAACTATAACATACTCAAATTTGAAGAGAAATTAACGAGTATAGCCTAGTGAATCGACTAGATCTTTGAGACGATTGATTCTGTTGGAGTGTACCGAGACACCCGAGACTTCAAGGGCTTAAAAGATGATCATACTTTGGTTATTTGACCTAGATCTCTTCATGAAAATTGTAAAGGACATATTGATACATAACATACTCAAATTTCAGAGGAAGTTAAAGAGAATAGATGGGTGAAACCTAAATATTTCGGAGATGTGCATTCTGGACAAAACGGTAGAGGTTCCAGAAGCTTCGTGGAGTTGTATAAATTAATCTATGAAGAATTTGGCTTAGAGTTCTTCATGAAAAATGCACGAAAATGTGTTGGCTATCACCCTGTAAAATTTCGTAATTTTTGGAGGCCATATGAGTATTTTAATCGAATTTATTTGGAAACTGTGCAATCTGGCCATTATCCGAATGTTATGTGCTATTTTGTGGAAAATTGGGAAATTATGTGAAATGCAAATTGGCCATGAATTTTGTATGAAATTGTGATTCTAATTTTTTTTTTTTTTTTGGTAAAGGTAATAATATTAATGAGAAGGACAACTGTACAAAAGATCGGATCCAAACAAGCACTCTTAACAAAGAAGCAAGAGTGACGGGGATCCGATAAAAGCCCGAGGGCGCCAGCAAGAACACAAAAGCTATGAAACGAACAATCAATCCGTAACAACAGGAACCCGTAGCGTCCCCATCCCTCAAGCCCTCAAAGCTGAAAGCGGAGAACGGAGGAGGAAGGCGCTGTAAGTACAAGAACAAGAGCGGACCGAAACACCAGCACCTAAAGAGGAATAGGTACGAGAGATGAAAGATCATTGGGTGGAATCCCCACCCCCTTTGCGAGTCTTGTTCCTCGGAGAAGGAAGAACTTCCGTGAATGTAAGTGCTTTGTCCTTAACCACCTTGATTAGGTGATTTTAAGGGCAGGGACTACCAAGGATTCGCCCTCGAAGATAATCGCGTTCCTCTTCTTCCAAATGAGATGGCACAACGCACCGAAGGAGAATCGAACTATCTGTGGTAAAAATCCTTCCCCATGAGGAATTTCTGGCCCAAGTGAGCGCCTCACTCCAACATCTATTCCTCCATGGCAAGTTACATCTGGCCGCCCAAAAAAAGGCCAAGGAGGCGGAGATGCGACACCGGAAGAATAGGTGTTCGATTGAGTCCGGTTCTTCACTACAAAAAGCACATAGATTAAAATCAATTCGGCCTTGATTTAACAACCTCACCGAGTGGGAAGACGGTTTCTAGATATAAGCCATAGAATAAAGCGATGGCGCGGGACTATATCAATATCCCAAATCAAAGAAGCCCACTCCACCCGATCTCTCTTGGTTCTAATGACATTCCATGCGAGATGCGACCGAGAAGGAGGCGATGGATTGCCACACCAAATAAACTTATCATTATAAGCCTCCAAAGTCGGTAAAGCTACACCCCATCTGGTTAATATCCGAGCGAACAAGTCACCTAACGGGGTGTATAAGTCAGCAACTCTTTTGCATTATAAGGGAGACGCATATTGTCCCTAAACACGGGCGGAACAAATCCATCAAGAGGGCCACAAGGAAGCCGAGTAATCATGCCATAAGGATACCGATAGGCCATTACCAATTTTCCACCTAAACAAAGTTCTAAAATGCTTTCTAAGTTGGAGGATTTTCTTCCACGCCCGGGAGCAAGTCGCGGGTTGAGATGAAACCCAAAAATTCTTCCTTGTCAAGAAAATGGAATGAATCCACCGACACCACATCGATTCCTTATCCGAGAAGAGGATCCATATGGATTTGAGCATAGAGGCTTTGTTGCAATCTCGATATTCCTAATGCCAAGACCCCCTTCAAGTTTCGGAAGACATACATCCTCCCACGCTACTTTTGCTCCTCCACGGCCAAGAGCTGTTCCCTTCCATAAAAATTGCCTCATAATTCTCTCAATGTTTGACAACACCGAAGCGGGAAGCATAAAGACACTTGTCAGAATGATTGAATCGAGTAAAGAACCAGGACCGAATCAGCTGCGGTCTCCGCGCGATAGGAAACGATGCGCCAGGATTGAATCCTAGCCGTAATACGCTCGGTTAATGCAATACAATCCCCTTTATTTAATCTGGTAGATATGATAGGTACCCCAAGATAGCGAACAGGGAGTTTCCCTTCCTTAAAACCAAATGCCGAGTGGATTCTATTTCGAATTGAAGGGTCACCACCTGCAATAAAAATCTCGCTCTTGTTTTTGTTAGGAACCAATCCACTCCAGGATGAGAATATATCTAGGCCTCTTTTCAGCATGGATACCGACGGCGTTAGCTTGAGAGAAAAGGAAAACATCATCAGCAAAGAATAGATGCGTTAGTTGGACTGGCTTACACCTCCAATAATACCTGAATTCATGATTTGAAGTTTGAGACACCAATAAACCGGAAAACACTTCCATCACTAGGGTGAAGAGATAAGGTGACATAGGGTCACCCTGTCTCAAACCACGTCCTCCCGAAAAAAAGCCATGGAGATCGCCATTTATAGAAATGGAGTATTTAGGAGTTCGAACACAAGCCATGACTAACTTAATGAAATTCTCCGGGAAGTGGAAGGCTAGAAGAACAAGTTCAAGGAACTCCCAATCTACCGTGTCATATGCCTTATGGAAATCAACCTTAATCGCACATTTAGGCGGTATGGGTGGAGATGAAATCCCGCAAACAATTCCGAGCCAAGAGGATGTTATCCCTAATTCTCCTTCCTTTAACGAACGCATTCGAGATGGACTTATCAATACATTTAAAACCGCCGCTATACGATTAGCCAAGATCTTGGTAATCACCTTATATATAGTGTTACAACAAGCAATCGGCCTAAAATCCGACACAGCACTGGCGTTAGGAACTTTAGGGACGAGAGCAAGGATGGTTGCATTTACCTCTCTCAGCAGCCGGCCGGTGCGGAAGAAGTCGTGAACCGCCTCCAAAACCAATGGACCAACAATCTCCCAGTTGGATTTGAAGAATTCAGCCGAGAATCCATCAGGTCCAGGGGCCTTACCTTTGGCTAATGAGAATACCGTGGACTTGATCTCCAAATCAGAAACCGGATTAGAGAGAAGGCATATCTGATCAGCAGCTAGAGGTTGACGAATAACCCGCTCCACCTCTTGGACGGACGGCCTGATTAACGCATCACGGGGAGAGTACAACGAAGAGAAGTAGCTAATGAACACCTGCGGAACCAACTCCGGGTCATTGATCAGCGCGCCGGTGGGATCCTTCACCGAAATGATTACGTTGATTAGCTGTCTCCTCTTATGATCGGTGGAAGAATTTCGTATTCCGGTCACCCGCTTTAGCCATCTAATTCGGACTTTTGCCTATAATAAGATTCCTCTTGATTCCTCAATTCAACAAACACCGACGTTGGCACCTTTCTTGATCAGCCGAGCAAAGCTAGATGGGTTTGATTGAAGTTGAACTTGAGTGGCGATGAGAGCTTCTCTTGCCTCGGCGGCTCTAGTCGAAATGTTAGAGTAGGCATCACGGTTGAGGGTCTTGAGTTGAGCTTTCAAAAACTTCAACCTAGAAACCAGTTTAAACATAGGGACACCTCTTACCGGAGTATTCCATACACGCTGCACGATCGCCTTAAACTCTGGATGATCTGTCCAGAAATCAAAATATTTGAAAGGTTTCCTCCTCGGGGCCATTTGGACAACTCTTACAACCATCGGCGTGTGGTCAGATATGCCAGGATTCAAAAAGGACGCCTCCGAATACGAGAAATCAAGGTTCCACTTGTTGTTAACCAATACACGATCTATCTTTCTCATATTCCTCCCGGTCCTAGATGAAGTGGACCAAGTGTAACGAAACCCGACAAACCTAAGGTCAGTAAGATCAGTTTGGTCCAAGCACTGGCGGAATTCATCAAAATACGGAATCCAATTGGTGGCGCCTCCAACACGGTCCGAAGGATCCCTGATAGCATTAAAATCACCAGCAACTAGCCATGGCGAATCGAGGAAGAGTTCACTGCAGCGCTGGAGATTTTCCCATAACGGTCTACGACGGGCAAACGTATGTTCTCCATAGACAGCCGATATACAAAAACTCCTTCCAGAAAGATTGCATTTTAAGATGCCATGCAACGCTTGGTCATTAATAGAGATAGCAGAAAAGGCAACGAGATCCGGGTTCCATCCAACCCAAATCCTCCCACGCGGAGCATAATCATAATTAGCACACCAATTCCACCCCTCAATGAGGGTGGTTGAAATAGAATCAAAAAGCTCTAAAGGAACTTTAGTTTCAATCAAGCCAATAAAACAAAGCTTATTTACCGCTGCAAAACGTCTAATTTCAGCACGCCTAAGAGGATTTAAGATACCTCTAATATTCCAAAAACCAACAATCATCAAAAAACAAGGAGCAAAATTACCTCTTTTTAGAGGTCCTCGAAGCTGCAACTTCCTTCTTCAAATCTTCTGGACCATCAGATAGGAGCATGCGAAGGTTTTCTTGGAAGCTTGCCATTAACGGCGAAGTGAGCCTTTTAGCATCGGGAATATCCCCAACTTGAGAATCTACTCCAATCGGGTCCTCTTGGATACTAGAATTACTAATTTCGTCGGAGGTATTGATTAAAACCAGGGGATCATCCTGAGCGGGAAGGTCCGCTATAGAAGGGGATAACATCCTTGGCGGGGAATGAATCACCAGATCAATAGAATTTGAAGGGTCGTTTGGTTTCATCATAGACAATTTTTCAACCTCCGCTTGAACAATATCAGCAGGTGCTACAGCATTTGCATCAATAGCAACAGTAGCAGCAGCAGCAGCAGCCTTCCTTGCTGCCTGCTTCATCTTCTTTTTCTTATTTTTCCTATTAACTTGCTTCCATCCTTCCTCCTCAGCAACTGATTGCGGATCAGGTAGAGCATCCGGTCCCTGAGGAGCTGCCTTTCCCGAGCTTGATTCCCCAACATAGGAAGGTCTGTCACCAGCCATACCAGATACGAGTTTTGTTGCACCCACTTTAGCACGTTGGGTGACTTGAACATCCACATCTTCCACAGAAGGATGCTGCATAACCACCTCCTTTCCTTTAGAGGAGTGAGCCTCAACTACCGGATTAGCCTTCTGAATACTTTCTGAAGCTCCTTCAGATCGTCCAGCAGAAGGACCAGGAGTAACACTTTTACAGGTGTGACCAAACATTTCACATTTGGAACAAATCATAGGTTTCCATTCGTACTCAACTTCCACCACGACCTTTGATCCATTAGTAGTTAAATCAAGGGTTTCATATTGAGGTTGCTGAGTTGTCATTTCTACACATACTCGGGCAAAAGTCAACATGGACATCTGCTCAGTTTTCTGATCAACATAGAGCGGCTTACCCAAGGCACTAGCCACCTTACCAATAGCTTGAGCAGACCAGAAGGCAAACGGAAGGTTCCTTAATCTTACCCAAACTGGAACAGATCTATGGGTATCTCTATTTAGCTCAACCCCCGGTTTCCATTGTTGAAGGATTAGCGGAATTCTTGCAATGGTGATGGGACTGCCCTCCAGGATACTCCTTCTGAATTCGCGATCAACAATGCGCAGAAGAAACACACCACGCCCATTGGACATTACTTCTACCAACTTCGGTCCCCAAGCTCTCCTCAGGGACTCCTCAACCAGCTTAAATGGAAGATTCTTCCCAATGAATTGTCCCACAAGACAGTCATACAACTTAGGGTCCGCGGCATCGATATCAGAATCGTCCATTTGAATAACTGGCTTGTTATTCACAATTATCGGGGGGGTAAACTCAAGGTCATATCCCTTATTCGCAGCACTTGCAACAGCAGCCCATGAACGGTTTTGAGGCTTCCTCGATCGACTCCTAGACTGAGGTATTTTCGATTTAGAAGGCTCTCTATTAACAGGACGACTTCTTGATGTCGTTGGGGGCTTCAATGTCCCGACTCCAGCAGCATGGGTTTTCATTTGGTTACTCAAATTCGCCACAGAAGCATTCATCAAAGGATGATCATTCCTAAGGGAAAACGGTCCAGACGAGCGCAATCCCTCATCATTCAGGTGAGGTCGAATAGTGTCGGCCTCCATCTCAAATTAAATCCCAGATCTCAGAAAACCTATTCCATCAACAACAAGAATAGCCCGAAGGAGAGGAAGAACAAGCTGACCTTTAGGGAATCTCTTAACGCTCAAACCGGCTCACCAGAGCAACCCTCGCGCCGCCACTCAACACTGCGTCTGCGTCCGTCCGCACCTTGGTCCCGAGCCACCGACGAAGGTTCGGCCACACACAGACCCGAATGCAGCTCCTCTTCGTTCCAGCCGAGAGTAGGCGCCGTCGTCGCCGGTTCAAACCGAGAAGGAGGAGACTCACGAAGGTTACGGAGGAAGACCCGCACGTTTGAGCGCAAATCCGACCCCTGGTCCCCGAGCCGTCGGCGATGGACCAGGCGCCCTCCTTCTTCGATCCCGCCGAGCAGGTGCCGCGGTCGCCGGTTTAACCGAGAGCTCGCCGGCTTAACCGAGAAGCCTTCCAACGAGAGAAGAGAGCCCTCGTTCGCGAATCCTCTGCAATCCTCTGCAATCCCCTTCGAGTTTCTTCGTTCGGCTGAATCAAAGCCCTCTTCGATCCCGCCGGAGCAGGCGCCTCCGTCGCCGGCTTACCGGAGAAGGCTCTCCGACGAGAGCAGAGAAACCCTCGCTCGCAAACCCTCTGCCCTCTTTCCTTCAACCGCGCAGCTCTTGCTCTTCAAACCCTCCCGAAACCCTCGCTCGCACACCTTCGCTCTTCAAGATTCTTCGCTCGGATGGAGCAAAGATCTCTCCGATCCCGCCCGGAGGAGGCGCCGCTGTCGCCGGCTTAACCAAGAAGGTCTCCGGGGAGAGAGCGAAAACCCCTGGCTTTTCCTCTCTCCATTCTTTCTCTCTCTCGCTGTCTTTCAATCTCACATTCCAGGTGTGATTCTAATTGTTTGTTTAATGATTGTTTGAATATTATGATTTTGGGAAAATCATAAATATTGAATGAAATATTTATTTATGAAAATATAATAATAAAATAATAAAATAATAATATAATAATATAATAAAATAAAAAAAAATAATAAAAAAATAAAAATGGATTATTTTATTGGCCATGAATTCCATTGAATTTATGATGCATTGTTATATGACATTGGTGTATGTATGATCATGAATTGTGATGCATGTGTGAATCATATGCCATGTAATAATAAGATTAAAAGGATGGTGAATGTGGAAAATGATATGTGAGTAAGAGGCTGTGGCGGGTGATGATATCTGGTGGCCTAGTGGCATAATTCCAGAGGTTCCCTGGGAGTTTCAGGATGCCCGGAATGTGGGGGGCCGGATGTTCGGTTGTATCTTGGATACATGCCCGGAGATGCCTCGCGACACTAGGATTTGGGTGCGGGATGCCTAGCTAGAAGGGTAAAGGCCGGAAGCCCTGTCGGAGGTTTCTGCTCGAAGGGAATGCCTCGTGATGCTAGCTGAGATGCGAGATGCCGGAATGTGGGGGCGGAAGCCGGTGGCCATGAGATGGCTGGAATCTTTGGGAACCTGTCGGAGGTCTTTGCCAGAAGGGATGATGATGAAATTGAAAATTGAGAATGGGTGATGTGGTGATCAAAATTAAAGAGAAAGATGAAAATTAAATGATATGATATGCATGATGATATGCATGATGATATGCATGATGATATGCATGATGATGATGATGATATGCATGATGATGATGATGATATGTGATGTGATATGATGATCACCTATGATATATGCATGATGATGCATGATGATGATGAAATGTGATGTGATATGATGATCACCTATGATATATGCATGATGATGCATGATGATGATATGTATGCTATGATGATGCATGAATACGCATGACATCAAAAAAGGTAAGCAATGCCTGCATTGTATGATGGTATGCATGGTGCATTGAGTTGTTATTGGATTTTCCTATCTGCTGAGTGATTGTACTCACCCCTTTTGGGGATAACATTTCAGATTAGCAGTATGCCGCTACCTGCCGTCTCGCGTGGGGTATACTATGGTTTGCCGTCTGATGTAGAGGTAGAGTGTACGGAGATAGATTGTCCCTTTGTTCCCGGATTGACGTTTATCCGAGTGCGATGTCTGGTGATGTATGATATCGGCCTGGCTGGGGGCCTTGTCATACAAGAGTTCATTTCTGTACACGTTCAACGGGATGGAGCGATGCGAGGGATGTTGCTGCCGCCGCCACCTGATGCACCGGGTTGGGTGTGAGACCTGCGCGTGATGAGTAGGAGCTGGATATCTTTTTGATGTAGATAGTCGACGCTTCGATGGGAGGGTATTGTACACGCATGATGTTAGGGGTCGAGGTTTCTTTTTGAGATTTTAGGTAGGACATGGCGAGTCCTAACCTTTCTTGTTTTTGTACCGACCCAAAGGAAACCTCATCTTGCTTTTATATGTACGTAAGCAAAGCGTCGAAGTTGTTTATAAAATCATGATGTTTAGCTGGTGTGTATTTGTATCATGGATTGGTAGGGGGTAGATGGCGATGTGTAATTTGCTTCCGCTATGAGTCGCGCATGGGACCGCTTTTAAAAAAAAAATGCCTGTGATTAATGACATTTGTTTTAAGTAAAAGATGGAAAGAGGTAATAAGATATAACATCGGCACTGGTAACGACCTGCGAAGGGTTCGGGGTGTTACAACGCCTATCCTTCGCCATGGTATGTGTTGAAATCTCAACAAAACTAGAAAGATGTGAAGAGGTAGAGGTGTTGGTGGATGACGAAGCCTTCTCAGTGTCGGTTCTCTATGAATGGAGACCTAATTCGTGTGCCAAATGTTGTGTGTTTGGACATAATTGCTTAGCAAAGGAGGAGCCCAAGCTGCATTCGTCTGCTTCTGTGAATCCTGCTGCTGTTAAGCCTACTGCTGTAATGCCTGCTGCTGGTAATGCAAACCAGCGTATATCATCGGCTACCATTGTTGACACAGATCCGATTATATCGTTTGCTTCAGATGATGGTTGGAAACAGGTCACGAATAGAAAGAAGAAGCAGAATGCAGGGCAAGGAGACAAGTTCCTAGCTGCCCCCCCTATTTCGGCGTTAAAGGCCAAAGTTATTGAAGGCGAGTCGTCTTAGATTGCTCCTGATGATCAGAATAGCCCGAAGAAAGGAAATGATATGAGCTCAATGGCCCTTGTAGTCTCTAATCCCATTGATGCCTCGGCAGCTCTATCTTCTGAAGAGGACTCGGAGGACGAAGCGAGTGCAGTCAGTAGTAGTAGTAGTGAAGGAGAGGACCCGGTTCGTGCTGTGCCAAGCCACTTGAATGACCCGCAACCTGATCCGAAAGTCCCGCCCAATCAAAAGGTCATTCCCAAGGCTCCTGTTCTTGATACTCTTGCTTTTGCTCCGAGTAAGGGATCGAACAGAAGGAAGCCGTTCAGGCGTCGGTAAGAGGCCTTTCTCTTCATTTTTTGGATATGAATTTTGGTGTTTGGAATATTAGGGGCCTCGATGACCCCGTTAGGCAAGCCGAAATTAGAAATTTTGTTAGGTCCAATAATCTCTGCTGTGTTGGAATTGTTGAGACCAAGTTCTCTTTTGCTGCTTCTAGTTCGGTTTCTTCAATCTTGTTGCCGGGTTGGAGTTGGGTCTATAATTATAGCCACTCCCATAAGGGGAGGATTTGGGTGGGTTGGAACCCCCGTGATGTTGATTTTTTGGTTAACTCTGTTTCGGCTCAAGCCATTCATGGTAGGCTGTTGTGGTTGACTTCGGGCAAAGTTCTATTCTTATCGGTTATCTATGCGGAGCACCGGTTTGTTTCCAAGCGTCCGTTATGGGAAGATCTTATTCAAACTAGTAGTACTCTCTCTTCGGTGCCTTGGATTGTAGCTGGAGATTTTAATGCCATTCGTGATCCTTCGGATAGAATTGGAAGCTCCAATGCATGGATTCCAGCCTTTGAGGAATTCCGTGATTGTTTAACTCAAGCTGGCCTCGATGATCTGCGGTTCACGGGATATAGATTCACTTGGGCGACCTCGTCGGGGTCAAATAGAAAGCAAAGGAAGATAGACAGGGTGTTGGTAAACGGGTGCTGGAATTCGGCATTCTCTTTCTCGGAAGCCTCCTTCATAGCGCCGGGCATTTCGGATCATACTCCTATGGTAGTTAAGGTTATGCCAATCCCCAGGACCTCCAAGCCATTCAAGTTCTTTAATTTTTGGATGTCTCATCCGGATTTCTCTAGAATGGTTGTGCAAGCCTGGGAATCTCCATTCCATGGTTCGCCTATGTTCACTCTCTGTGCGAAGCTTCGCCTTCTTAAATGCAAGCTAAAGCAGATCAATAAGGAATCATTCTCTGACCTCTCATCGAGAACTGCTGAGGATAGACGGGCTCTTCAAGCAACTCAGGATGCTTTGCAAGCGAATCTGCTTAACTCTTCCCTTGCTGAAACAGAAAAACAACATATCCAAGTATTTACAGACCTCCGCCTCTAGGAGGAATCCTTCTACTGGCAAAAATCGAGAGTAAGATGGTTGAAAGAGGGAGATCTTAATACCATATTCTTTCACCAAATGGTGAACAAGCACCATCTCTAGAACAGAATTATTTCGGTGTCTAGTGGAGATACCACTACCTCTAATCCTGCGGAAATTCAGAAGATATTTGTTGATCACTTCCAATCCCTCCTTGCTGCTTCACCGACCCCCGGATGCCCTGTCAAGGAAGAAATACAAGCGGTGCTGAATCACACGCTTGAAGAGGAACAGGTATGTCTTCTATCCGCCCCTGTCTCGGATGATGAAATTCGAAATACTTTGTTTTCTCTTGCAACCGGAAAAGCCCCTGGGCCCGATGGTTTTAATGTGGAATTTTTCAAGCACTCTTGGGATGTTGTTGGTGATTCGGTCATAATGGCAGTAAAGGATTTCTTTGTAACGGGTGAACTCTTGAAGCAAATCAATACTACCATTATCTCCTTAGTGCCCAAGATCCCCAACGCCTCGACTGTCCATGACTTCAGGCCAATTGCGTGCTGCAATACTATATACAAATGTATAACCAAGATCATCACTAATCGCCTGGTCCGTGTTTTACCCTCTATTATCAGCTTGCCCCAAAATGCTTTCATTAAGGGGAGACACATTAGCGACAATATCTTACTCGCTCAGGAGCTGTTTAGTGGATTTCATCATGATCCTTATCGAGCTAAGTGTGTAATTAAGGTCGACTTTAAGAAGGCCTACGACACGGTAAGCTGGGAATTCGTTGATGTATGTCTACAAGCTTTCGGGTTTCCTCAGGTTCTTATTGATCGTATTATGACTTGTATCCGATCCCCCAAGTTCTTTGTATGTTTAAATGGGGAGCTCCATGGATTCTTTGCTAGTGGGAGAGGCATTCGTCAAGGCGATCCGATGTCTCCCTATATATTCACGCTTGTGATGGAGGTGCTTACGAGATTATTGGATTTGAGGACAAGCCAGCCTGAATTCGGCTTCTATTGGAGATGCAAATCGACAAAGATGTCCCACCTTTTCTTCGCTGACGACGTCCTCTTATTCTCCGAAGCTAATCTGGCCTCGGTTGGTCTGTTAAAAGCTGGAATTGAATTCTTCTCAAATTGGAGTGGATTAATTCCAAATCTAAGCAAAAGTGAAGTATATATTTCCGGTGGATCAACTAGCCTTCGAAATAACATTATAAGCTTGCTGGGATTTCAGGTAGGCTCCCTTCCTTTCCGTTATCTTGGTGTTCTCGTTATTTCTACAAGACTAGGGAAGGCTGATTGCGTCACATTGGTTAATGCGATAACGGCCCGGGTTCAATCTTGGACCCATAGATTCTTATCATTTATGGGTAGAATTCAGCTCATCAAGTCCGTGCTTCATTCTATTCAAGTGTTTTGGGCAAGCGTATTTTTCCTGCCCTGTGCTGTCTTGGATCGAATTGAAAAGATCCTTCGGCAATTTTTATGGAAAGGACCGATGTTGGGTCCGGGTGGTGCCAAAGTGGCTTGGAGCGACATATGCCTCTCGAGAAAGGGGGGGCTCGGAATTCGGACTCTAAGAGAGAATAATCTGGCCCTTATGCTCAAACATATCTGGAAGCTCTTCTCGGACAAAGAATCTCTTTGGTGTAAGTGGATTCATGCCGTCTTTTTGAATAGGAAGAATTTCTGGATTTCTCCGTCCCCCACTTACTGTTCTTGGGCTTGGAAAAAGCTCCTTTGCCTTCGTGGTGTTTACCAGCAGCATTTTCGATGGAAGATAGGCAATGGTAAAGCTGTCTCATTCTGGTTTGATCCGTGGCACCCTAATGGACCGCTCAACCTCCTATTTTCCAACCAGGAAATCTATCGGTCTGGAATTTCTCGTGTTGCATCTGTGGCTGATGCTTTTTCTTGCCTCTTGGATGGTATGTCATTAATATTATGGCTAATTGGTGGGATCCCTTACCTGAGTTTAACCAGCTCGAGGATTGCTTCCAATGGATACGTCATCCCTCGGGCGATTCTCCTAAGCTTTTGCATATGATCTCTTCAAACCCAAAGGAAATGTGGTGCCGTGGTCCTCGTTTGTGTGGAGTACAGCCATGCCGCCCAGGTATCAAACCCACCTGTGGCTTATTACCCGTAATAGGCTGCCTACTCAAGTTATGCTCCTCTCTTTGGCGGCGATTCCAGCAGTCTCCTGTCCGTTTTGCTCATGCAGACCCGACTCGGTTGATCATCTTTTCTTCGCGTGTCGGGTCCTAGGTAATCTCGCCTCCTTTTGGGCTACAAAGTTTAATGTCATTTGGCGCAACAAATCGTGGCGTGAAAATCTCGATTGGGCTTCCAAACGATTCTTGGATAGGGGCTTCTATCACTCTCTGGCTCGTTTTAGTTTTGGTGCTCTTTGTTATATCATATGGAAAGAGCGCAACAACATCATTTTCCGGAATCAGGCTCTCTTTATCTCGGCGATGAAGATGCATCTTTGCAAGGCTGTTAAAGACAAAGCGATAACTTTTAAGCATGTCATGGACTCCCCGAAGAACAGAAGGCTGCAGCGGAGCTGGGACTTGAGTCCTTCTATCTTTGATTAGTAGAGGGTTTTTTGGTCTTAGTGTAGCCTTGGTTGTTTGGGCTACAGTTTTGTTGGTTGTTTTCTTTGTCGTCCTTTGGACCCAAGGCACCCCCTCACTCTTCTTGACTTTGGTCTCTTAGAGTGTTCGTTTTGTTGGTGCCTGGCGTCCCCTTTCCTTGTACATATTTGCAAAATCTATATATTTCTTACCTTTACCAAAAAAAAAACAACTGTGAAAGCACAGCTTGGCCATTTTCACTCTTCGCGGGTACTGTTCACGGGCTTTTCTCTCTACTGGTTTCTCGAGCAACTGTTCATCAGCCGGTTGAGATGCTGATTCCCGGAGATGTAGCCATCGGAATGGGCTGATTTTCGGAGGGAAGATCCCTCTTACTCTCCTCTACATCTCCACCGAAGGAATTTGCAAAATCTGGTCTCGATCAAGAGATATCCGCATTCAAAGCTCTGGTTCGTTTTCCAGATTCTGCACTGGTTTTCTGCTGTTTTATTCATCCATAGGGAGTTCCTTCGGTTGGAATGGGATGAAATTTGAAGGATAGCTTCCTTTCATCCCCATCTTCCTTCCCACTGAAGGATTTTGGCTGGGATGCTCTGAATCAAAAGTTATCCGGAACCCTAGCTCTGGTTCGTTTTCCAGATTTCTGCACTAGTTTTCTTCATTCCACTAGAGTTCCCCTGGTCGGAATGAGCTGATTTTTGGAGGATATCCTCCTCTCACTATCAGCTTCTATCCCACTGAAGGATCTTGGCTGGGTCGTGCTAGAACTCCAGATCTGCTTTTTTCCAGAAATCCTTCACCTGTGCTGTCTGTTGAGGCTGTTGTTGGTTTGGGTGGTTCCGCTGGTTTTTTTGGCCCCATTTTTGGACAGGGAGGTCGTATAGGATCCCACATCCAGCCCTCTGAACGGCGTCTCATTCCGAGGCCTACAGCTTCGGATCCCTTGTTTCCGTGGGCTCCTGCGATCTGCTGCAACAAGATTCTGAAGTCGAGTCCTCCTGGTTTTCTGCTGCTTCTGCTGTGCGAATTTGGTCTTTTACAAGGCATAGGGGTGTTGCTGACCTCACTCCAGGTAAGTCCTCTCCGTTCAATGGTGATTTCGCTTGCTGTAATTGGGCTGCATATAAGGTATTTGTGAGAATGTCTGTCTCTGCCGCTGGGGATGGAAGCAGTCGGAAGCCCGACCATTGCTGCTGCCTCGGAAGGGCTTCCACTCCCTTTCTGCGGTGTTGGATCCCTATCAAAGCAGCCTAGTAAGGCATTTGCTTCCTCATCCGGACTTGCAGAAATGAAGAGTAGGCAGCAAGCTTCGAAGGAAACTGACACTCGCCCTCGTCGGTCGAGAGGACGGAGCCGATTTCGCTCAGCTTCCAAGCATCCGGGGCAACCTCGGCTAGTCACCATGAAGCCCCGGTGCGTTCTTGGGCGAATGTGGCTCGGTTGGCAGTGAAAGGTTCCGAATTGTCTTTTGTTCCGCCCACTTTTTTGGAGGGAGAGGCTGTTGTGAATCTCCCGGATGAAGCACTTGATGCCATGGACCCGAAATGGCATGATTGCTTGGTTGAATATCTGGTTGCAAATAGGAGGCTACCTTTCGGTTTGGTGGAGCAAGTGCTGAGGAAGAGGTGGGGCTCCAAGATTGGAGAAATCTTTGCTGACGATCAAGGATTCTTCTTCCTCCAAATCCTGGACCCCGGGTTTAGGAGGAAAATCCTTGAGGAGGGGCCGGTGACAATTGCTAAAGTGCCACTAATTCTTCGACAATGGAAGCCTCTCATGGACCTTAAGAGAGAAGACCAAGCCACCATCCCCATTTGGATCCGCTTGCGGAATTTGCCGCTTGAGTTTTGGACGATGCTGGCAATGAGTGCGATAGCAAGTGGGGCGGGGAAGCCATTTTATGTTGATCAAAGGACCGATCAAATGAAGATGCTCTCCTTCACAAGAATTTGTGTTGAGGTCATGGCCAAGCAGAAGAAGATTGAGACAGCCAAAGTCACCTTGAAGGGTGTTTCTCGGACCGTTAACATTGAATATGAATGGTTCCCGATTGCGTGTCCGGGCATGTTAATGGTCCGAGAAACACCCTTCAAGGTGACTTTGGCTGTCTCGATCTTCTTCTGCTTGGCCGTGACCTCAACACAAATTCTTGCGAAGGAGATCATCTTCATTTGATCGGTCCTTTGATCCACATACAACGGTTTCCCCGCCACACTTGCTATCGCACTCATTGCCAGCACCGTCCAACACTCAAGCGGCAAATTCCGCAAGCGAATCCAAATGGGAATGGTGGCTTGGTCTTCTCTCTTAAGGTCCATGAGAGGCTTCCATTGCCGGAGTATTAGTGGCACTCTAGCAATTGTCACCGGCCCCTCCTCGAGGATTTTCCTCCTAAACCCGGGGTCCGGGATTTGGAGGAAGAGGAATCCTTGATCGTCGGCGAAGATTTCTCCAATCTTGGAGCCCCACGTCTTCCTCAGCACTTGCTCCACCAAACCGAAAGGTAGCCTCCTTTTCGCAACCAGATATCCAACCAAGCAATCATGCCACTTCGGGTCCATGGCATCAAGTGCTTCATCCGGGAGATTCACAACAGCCTCTCCCTCCACAAAAGTGGGCGGAACAAAAGACAATTCGGAACCTTTCACTGCCAACCAAGCCACATTCGCCCAAGAACGCACTGGGGCTTCATGGTGACCAGTCGGAGGTTGCCCCGGACACTTGGAAGCTGAGCGAAATCGGCTCTGTCCTCTCGACCGACGAGGGCGAGTGTCAATCTCCTTCGAAGCTTGCTGCCTGTTCTTCATTTCTGCAGGTCCGGATGAGGAAGCAGATGCCTTACTAGGCTGCTTTGACAGGGATCCAACACCAGTAGAAGGGAGTGGAAGCCCTTCCGAGGCAGCAGCCAATGGTCGGGCTTCTCCAGAATTGTTTCCATCCCCAGCGGTAGAGACAGACATTCTCACAAATACCTTATCTGCAACCCAATTACAGCAAGCGAAATCACCATTGAACGGAGAGGACTTACCCAGATTGAGGTCAGCAACACCCCTATGCTTGGTAAAAGACCAAATTCGCACAGTAGAAGTAGCAGAAAACCAGGAGGGCTCAACTTCAGAATCTTGCTGCAGCAGTTCGCAGGAGCAGTCTGCGGGAGCCCGCGGAAACAAGGGGATCCGAAGCTGTAGGCCCCGGAATGAGATGCCGTTCGGAGGGCTGGACGTGGGATCCTATATGAACTCCCTGTCCAAAAATGGGGCCAAACGAACAAGCAGAACCGGCGGAACACTCGTTTCCAGTAGCTTGCTGCAGCAGTTCGCGGGAGCAGTCCGCAGGAGCCCACGGAAACAAGGGAATCCGAAGCTGTAGGCCACGGAATGAGACGCCGTTTGGAGGGCTGGATGAGGGATCCTATACGTCCTCCCTGTCCAAAAATGGGGCCAAACGAACAACCAGAACTGGCAGAACACTCGTTTCCAGTTACTGCAGCAGTTGCAGATGCAGTTCGCAGGAGTTCATGGAAACAACGAAATCCCAAGTTGTAGGCCACAAACTGAGACGCCGTTTGGAGGGCTGGATAAGGGATCCTATACGACCTCCCTGTCCAAAAATGGGGCCAAACAAACCAGCGGAACCACCCAAACCAACAACCGCCTCAACAGACAGCACAGGCGAACGATTTCTGGAAAAAAATGCAGATCTGGAGTTCTAGCACGACCCAGCCAAATTCCTTCGGTGGGATGGAAGCTGATAGTGAGAGGAGGATATCCTCCAAAAATCAGCTCATTCCGACCAGGGGAACTCTCGTGGAATGAAGAAAACCAGAAGAAAACTAGTGCAGAAATCTGGAAAACGAACCAGAGCTAGGGTTCCGGATAACTTTTGATTCAGAGCATCCCAGCCAAAATCCTTCGGTGGGAAGGAAGATGGGGATGAAAGGAAGCTATCCTCCAAATTTCATCCCATTCCGACCGAAGGAACTCCCTATGGATGAATAAAACAGCAGAAAACCAGTGCAGAATCTGGAAAATGAACCAGAGCTTTGAATGCGGATATCTCTTGATCGAGACCAGCTTTTGCAAATTACTTTGGTGGAGATGTAGAGGAGAGTGAAAGGGATCTTCCCTCCGAAAATCAGCCCATTCCGATGGCTACATCTCCGGGAATCAGCATCTCAACCGGCTGATGAACAGTTGC
Organism: Eucalyptus decipiens; assembly: GCA_014182575.1. Classification (NCBI taxonomy): domain Eukaryota; kingdom Viridiplantae; phylum Streptophyta; class Magnoliopsida; order Myrtales; family Myrtaceae; genus Eucalyptus; species Eucalyptus decipiens. Next base: position 19,830,990 of record CM024610.1, read on the forward strand.
TCGAGAAACCAGTAGAAAGGAAAGGCCGTGAACAGTACCCGCGAAGAGTGAAAATGGCCAGCTTGGCATATCTTCAGAAGAAAGAAAGACAGGGTTGTATGGTCATCCTTCATATGGAACAAGGCCATCTCTCCGAGATACCAATTTAATCTCTGGTTGATTACTAAAAACCGACTTCCTACACAGGCTTTTCTTATGTCTTATGGGAGAATTGGGAATGAAGTTTGTGCCTTTTGCAAGCTCACTCTAGATTCTATCGACCACCTCTTCTTTGGTTGCTGCATCACGGCTAGTATGGCTTACTTTTGGGCAGCCAGGTGTAACCTCCCATGGAGAAATGGGTCTTGGACAGAAAATCTTCAGTGGGCGATGAGATTCCTCTCAGGTAAGGATTTCTATCATGCCATTATTCGTTTCTCTTTTGGAGCTCTATGCCATCTTATTTGGAAGTATAGAAACGACATCCTCTTTAGAGAGCATCCGGTTGTGGTTGCGGCTATCAAGAAACATCTTATTAAAGTTGTAAAAGATAAAGCCTTAACCTTCAAAAGCGTGGAAGATTGCTCGAGAAATAGGAGATTACAAAGGAACTGGGGCCTTGACCCGTCTATCTTCAGCTCTCCTATGCCGCCCGCCTAGACCACCCTTAGCTACATTTGTGGGTTGTTTCTTCTTGGCCCTGCGTGGCCTTTTTGGATAGTCTAACTGTTTTATTAGTTGTCTCGGCCCTGCGTGGCTGTTTCTTGGGCTCCCGTTTCAGCCCTTGCTTGAGTTAACCGCATTGCGGTGTTTTGAGTCCGGCGCCCTTTCACTCAATAAGACGTTTGTGTCTCGTTGAGTGCAAGTTTTGTGGTGTCGGATCTTGTATATTTGTCGGTTCAAGCTCAATATATATCATTACCCTTTACCAAAAAAAAAAAAAAAAAACAACTGCGAAAGTTGGGGGCTCGAAGATGATCAGATACCGTCCTAGTCTCAACTATAAACGATGCCGACTAGGGATCGGCGGATGTTGCTTTTAGGACTCCGTCGGCACCTTATGAGAAATCAAAGTTTTTGGGTTCCGGGGGGAGTATGGTCGCAAGGCTGAAACTTAAAGGAATTGACGGAAGGGCACCACCAGGAGTGGAGCCTGCGGCTTAATTTGACTCAACACGGGGAAACTTACCAGGTCCAGACATCATAAGGATTGACAGACTGAGAGCTCTTTCTTGATTCTATTGGTGATGGTGCATGGCCGTTCTTAGTTGGTGGAGCGATTTGTTTGGTTAATTTCGATAACGAACGAGACCTCAACCTGCTAACTAGCTATGTGGATGTACATCTCCACGGCCAGCTTCTTAGAGGGACTATGGCCGCTTAGGCCAAGGAAGTTTGAGGCAATATGTGTCCGTGATGCCCTTAGATGTTCCGGGGCCGCACGCGCGCTACACCGATGTATTCAACGAGTCTATAGCCTTGGCCGATAGTGCTGGGTAATCTTTGAAATTTCATCGTGATGGGGATAGATCATTGCAATTGTTGGTCTTCAACGAGGAATTCCTAGTAAGCGCGAGTCATCAGCTCGCGTTGACTACGTCCCTACCCTTTGTACACACCGCCCGTCGCTCCTACCGATTGAATGGTCCGGTGAAGTGTTCGGATCGCGGCGACGTGGGCGGTTCGCCGCCGATGACGTCGCGAGAAGTCCACTGAACCTTATCATCTAGAGGAAGGAGAAGTCGTAACAAGGTTTCCGTAGGTGAACCTGCGGAAGGATCATTGTCGAATCCTGCCCAGCAGAATGACCAGAGAACCGGTAACAAACTCAACGGGGACGGCGGGCTCAGCCCGACGTCCCTCTCGACGCCGCGGATCGGGCTCGGGCGCCTCAGGGCGCTCGGCCTTGTCCTCGGCGGCATAACAAACCCCGGCGCGGAATGCGTCAAGGAACTTGAACAAGAGTGCGATGCTCCCGCTGCCCCATGCACGTTGCGCGCGCGGGATGCCATGCAATCTCATATTACTCATAACGACTCTCGGCAACGGATATCTCGGCTCTCGCATCGATGAAGAACGTAGCAAACTGCGATACTTGGTGTGAATTGCAGAATCCCGTGAACCATCGAGTCTTTGAACGCAAGTTGCCCCCGAAACCTTTGGTCGAGGGCACGTTTGCTTGGGTGTCACACATGGCGTTGCCCCTAATCCCCTCCGCCCTTTCAATGGGGCGAGCGGGACTTGGGCGCGTACGATGGCCTCCCGCGACGACCACGTCCCGGTTGGCCCAAAATCGAGCGTCGGAGCGATAAGCACCACGACATTCGGTGGTTGACTAGACCTGAATGATCAGTGTCGTGAGTGCCGCTCATCGCACGCTTCGCGAATCTGCTCCTTACCAACGCGACCCCAGGTCAAGTGG
>CM024610.1:19843390-19855614 GCA_014182575.1 Eucalyptus decipiens
TGTACAGCAGACCTGGGATAACCCGGTTTCAGGTGTCCCTATGTTTCAGCTAGTGTCAAAGCTTAAAATGCTGAAGGCCCGCCTCAAAACTCTCAATCAGGAATCGTTCTCGGACATCTCTTGCAGAACGGAGGAAGCTCGTGCAGCCTTAGCCACGGCTCACTCTGATCTTCAGGCCGATCCGGCGAACTTGCGACTAGTGGAAAGAGAGAGATCATGTCGCCAAGTCCTCATCGATCTAAGGGAGCAGGAGGAGTCTTTCTATAGACAGAAGTCGAGGATTAGATGGTTAAAAGAAGGGCATAAGAATACGAAATTCTTTCACCATTCGGTGAAAAGAAGGCAGCTTATCAACAGAATTCTTTCCGTCAAGGACTCCGCTGGATCTGTTATATCTGACCCCCTGCTGGTTCCTCAGGTATTTACTAATTTCTTTTCTGACCTATTATCCCCGCATCAAGTTGCTTCCAAGCCGTCCGTTGAAGACCTTCAGGCGGTTATTCGTCGTCCTCTGTTGGAGGACCAAGTCTGTGCGTTGAATGAGCCTGTTTCGGATGATGTTATCAAGTCTACTCTGTTTTCTCTTGCCAAGGGCAAAGCCCCTGGTCCCGACGGGTTCTCGGTTGAATTCTTCAAATCTAACTGGGAGATAGTTGGCCCTTCGGTGGTGTCGGCTGTTCGGGACTTCTTTCAGTCGGGGAGGCTCTTGAAAGAGGTAAACACGACAATCCTCGCTCTTGTTCCTAAAATCCCGAATGCCTCTGCTGTTTCAGACTTTAGGCCTATTGCATGTTGTAATACTATTTACAAAGTGATCACAAAGATTTTAGCTAACTGTATAGCAATGGTCCTTAATGATCTGGTCAGTCAATCTCAAAATGCTTTTGTAAAGGGTAGAAGAATTAGAGATAATATTCTCCTTGCTCAGGAGTTGTTTGTCGGGTTTCATCTCCGGCCTTATTTGCCAAAGTGTGCAGTCAAGGTTGATTTTCATAAAGCCTATGACACTGTTGATTGGGACTTTCTTCACAATGTCCTGTTAGCTTTCAAGTTTCCAGAAGGTTTTGTCCGATTAGTGATGACTTGTGTCTGAACGCCTTATTATTCCATTGCCATCAATGGTGATCTCCATGGGTTCTTTCCGGGAGGGCGTGGCCTCAGGCAGGGGGATCCCATGTCCCCTTACCTGTTCACTTTGGTAATGGAAATATTCTCTGGCATTCTGGTTGCTCGCACGGCTAGTCATGACTTCAAATACTACTGGAGATGTAAATCGGTTCAGCTTTCTCACTTGTTCTTTGCCGACGACGTTTTCCCTCTTTTGTCAAGCGGATTGGTCTTCGGTTTCTATGCTTAAGAGAGGGCTTGATACGTTCTCATCCTGGAGTGGTTTGTTCCCTAACAGAAATAAGAGCAAAATCTTCTTATCGGGTGGTGACGCATCTATTCGGAATAAAATTCTTTGGGCTTTCGGCTTTCAGGAAGGGAAACTTCCTGTCCACTATCTGGGTGTTCCAATTATATCCTCTAGGCTGAATAAAGCGGAATGCATTGCTTTGACGGATCGTATCACGTCTAGGATTCAGTCCTGGGCACATCGATTCCTGTCCTTTGCCGGTAGACTGCAGCTTGTTCGGTCGGTTCTTCACTCCATCCAAGCTTTCTGGACGAGTGTGTTTACCCTTCCCTCGTCGGTCTTGGCCAGCATTGAACGGATTATGAGGCAATTCCTGTGGAAAGGAACAGCCCTTGGTCGGGGTGGTGCTAAGGTTGCTTGGGAGGATGTGTGTCGACCAAAATCCGAAGGTGGGCTTGGCATCCGGAATCTGAAAGACTGTAATAAAGCGTCCATGCTGAAGTTTATTTGGATTCTCTTCTCTGATAGTGAGTCCTTGTGGTGTCGGTGGATCCACTCGGTCTTCTTGCGTAGAGGCAATTTCTGGAATGCACCGCAACCGGGTACGTGCTCTTGGTCCTGGAAGAAGATCCTTCAGCTTGGAATGCAATTCCGAACCTCCTTTAGATGGAAGATTGCAAATGGATTCTCGGTGTCCTTATGGCATGACTTCTGGTTGCCTTGCGGCCCTCTCGATGTATTTGTTCCTTTATCCTTTAGGGCTAACCTGCAAGTCCCTGAACATGCGGTGGTGGCTGACTTATTTACGCCCTTGGGCCTTTCGACCAGGATGTTCCTTCGGAGATGGGGCATCCCTATTCCGGAGTTGTTGGACTCTATTGACACCTTCAGCTGGTGCGAGCATCCTTCTGGAGTCTTCTCGGTTGCTTCGGCTTGGAACTTCATTAGGGCCAAGAAATCTCTGGTAGATTGGGCCCCTCTTATTTGGGATATTGACATTGCCCCCCGGCACCAGTTTATCCTCTGGCTTATTGCAAAAAAGTGGCTGCCCACTCAGGTTATGCTTCTTTCTTATGGACGTATTGACTATAATGTTTGTGCCTTCTGTAGGGAAGTGCCTGATTCAATAGACCATCTTTACTTCGGGTGTCGCGCCTTGGCTTCTTTGGCCTTCTTCTGGGCCGCCAGGTGTAACCTACCTTGGAGGAATAAATGTTGGGATGAAGTGCTTTCCTGGGCTAAAAAATTCCTGTCCGGTAAGAGCTTTTATCACAGAATAGTGCGCTTCTCCTTTGCTGCCTTATGCTATCTCATATGGAAGACGAGGAATGCCATTATCTTCCGTGGTGAATCGCTGTTCCTCCCGGCGCTTAAAAACCATCTAATTAAAGTGGTGAGAGACAAAGTTGTCACTTTCAAAAACGTTGACCCTTCATCAAGGAACAAGAGACTTCAAAGGGGGTGGGGCTTTGATCCGGCGGTCTTCTCCAACGCCTCTGTCGCTACTTGATCCCTGTCTGTCTTCTCCGTTCTTGCCTTTAGGTTGAATGCTGGAGGTTCGGAGGCTTCTCTCCGGTTGTTGTTCTTTTGTTGGTTCTGATGCTCGTCTTATTGCCTTGTGCTTTTTACATCGGCTCCCCCTCACTTTGCCTTACCTGGCTAGAGTGTGGGTTATGGATCCGATCTTTTGTATTTGTCCAAGCTCTTAATATAATTACCTTTACCAAAAAAAAAAAAAATAAAACAACTGCGAAAGCATTTGTCAATGATGTTTTCATTAATCAAGAATGAAAGTTGGGGGCTCGAAGACGATCAGATACCGTCCTAGTCTCAACCATAAATGATGCCGACTAGGGATCGGCGGATGTTGCTTTTAGGACTCCGCCGGCACCTTATGAGAAATCAAAGTTTTTGGGTTCCGGGGGGAGTATGGTCGCAAGGCTGAATCTTAAAGGAATTGACGGAAGGGCACCACCAGGAGTGGAGCTGCGGCTTAATTTGACTCAACACGGGGAAACTTACCAGGTCCAGACATAGTAAGGATTGACGGGCGAGAGCTCTTTCTTGATTCTATGGGTGGTGGTGCATGGCCGTTCTTAGTTGGTGGAGCGATTTGTCGGGTTAATTCCGATAACGAACGAGACCTCAGCCTGCTAACTAGCTATGTGGATGTACATCTCCACGGCCAGCTTCTTAGAGGGACTATGGCCGCTTAGGCCAAGGAAGTTTGAGGCAATAACAGTGCGTGATGCCCTTAGATGTTGCGGGCTGCACGCGCGCTACACCGATGTATTCAACGAGTCTATAGCCTTGGCCGACAGGCCTGGGTAATCCTTGAAATTTCATCGTGATGGGGATAGATCATTGCAATTGTTGGTCTTCAACGAGGAATTCCTAGTAAGCGCGAGTCATCAACTCGCGTTGACTACGTCCCTGCCCTTTGTACACACCGCCCGTCACTCCTACCGATTGAATGGTCCGGTGAAGTGTTTGGATCGCGGCGATGTGGGCGGTTCGCCGCCGATGACGTCGCGAGAAGTCCACTGAACCTTATCATTTAGAGGAAGGAGAAGTCGTAACAAGGTTTTCATAGGTGAACCTGCGGAAGGATCATTGTCGAATCCTGCCCAGCAGAATGACCAAAGAATCGGTAACAAACTCAACGGGGACGGCGGGCTCAGCCCGACGTCCCTCCCGACTCTGCCGGATCGGGCTCGGGCGCCTCGGGCGCTCGGCCTTGTCTCGGCGGCGCACGAACCCCGGCGCGGAATGCGCCAAGGAACTTGAACAAGAGTGCGTGCTCCCGCCGCCCCATACACGGTGCGCGCGGGATGCCATGCAATCTCATATTACTCATAACGACTCTCGGCAACGGATATCTCGGCTCTCGCATCGATGAAGAACGTAGCGAACTGCGATACTTGGTGTGAATTGCAGAATCCCGTGAACCATCGAGTCTTTGAACGCAAGTTGCGGCCGAAACCTTGGGGTCGAGGGCACGTTTGCCTGGGTGTCACACATGGCGTTGCCCCTAATCCCCTCCGCCCTTTCAACGGGGCGAGCGGGACTTGGGCGCGTACGATGGCCTCCCGCGACGACCACGTCCCGGTTGGCCCAAAATCGAGCGTCGGAGCGATCAGCACCACGACATTCGGTGGTTGACTAGACCCCAATGATCAGTGTCGCGAGTGCCACTCATCGCACGCTCCGCGAATCTGCTCCTTACCAACGCGACCCCGAGGTCAGCGGGGCTACCCGGCGAGTTTAAGCATATCAATAAGCGGAGGAAAAGAAACTAACAAGGATTCCCCTAGTAACGGCGAGCGAACCGGGAAGAGCCCAGCATGAGAATCGATCGCCCTCGGCGTTCGAATTGTAGTCTGGAGAAGCGTCCTCAGCGACGGACCGGGCCCAAGTTCCCTGGAAGGGGGCGCCAGAGAGGGTGAGAGCCCCATCGTGTCCGGACCCTGTCGCACCACGAGGCACTGTCGACGAGTCGGGTTGTTTGGGAATGCAGCCCTAATCGGGCGGTAAATTCCGTCCAAGGCAGAATTCACCAAGTTTTGGATTGTTCACCCACCAATAGGGAATGTGAGCTGGGTTTAGACCGTCGTGAGACAGGTTAGTTTTACTCTACTGATGATAGTGTCACAATAGTAATTCAACCTAGTACGAGAGGAATCGTTGATTCGCACAATTGGTCATCGCGCTTGGTTGAAAAGCCAGTGGCGCGAAGCTACCGTGCGCTGGATTATGACTGAACGCCTCTAAGTCAGAATCCGGGCTAGAAGTGACGCATAAGCTCGCCGCTCGATTGCCGACCTGCAGTAGGGGACTTGTTCCCCCAAGGGCACGTGTCGTTGGTGAAGCTCTCGCGGTGGATGAACCGCGGGGGCCGCCTTGAAGCACAATTCCTATTGAGCGATGGGTAGAATCTTTGCAGACGACTTAAATACGCGACGGGGTATTGTAAGTGGCAGAGTGGCCTTGCTGCCACGATCCACTGAGATTCAGCCCTTGTCGCTTCGATTCGTCCCTCCCCCCTCAACTCCTAACTCCACAACCAACCAACAATTTCCTCTTTCCTCGAAACGAGCTCGAGGGTCGCCGTCCTCCGTGAGGCCCCTCCGATTTCTCCTAAGTCCCGAGCACCCTAGTTCTCTTACCCACGGCTTGAGAGCGAGGGGTGCACGCATCATCGGAGGCCTCGTCGTCTCCTAATGAGGCTGCACACACACAATGACTTGAGTGCACGCACACAAGGGCATGTGTGTGCTGCTCCAGGCACGAGCATGTGACTTGGTTCGGTCGACATGCCACGACTTGAGCGATGTATAAGCGGCATGAGAGGAAATTGAAACGCTCCCGAGTCTTTCTATCTGCGCCCATGACTTGTGCTTGGCCTACTTGCCATGACTTGAGAGTGCTTACATATGTCCCGTCGTGGCTACTGGCGAATGCCGACCGATCCCTCAATCCTCGTGCCTTCCCCTCACCATGCGAATTGATCACGAAATTCTTGGATTGTTGAGAGACAAACTTGCTGCCGGGAAAAATTTTTTACCAAAAAAAAAAAAAAATACAACTGCGGAAATTTTCTTCCTAAGTCGTTTTTTCTTTTTTGGTAAGGGAAAATTTTTGGTAAGTTGTTCGTCTTTCATAAATCCAAGAATTTCGCCTCTGAACTCCTAGTCGAGCCTTGTGATCGAAACGCTCCCGATCGTGGTGGAGGGCCTTGGATCGTGCGGATTGATCCATGCGCCATGCGGATGTTGATCCATGCATCATCCGGATCGATCTCGGTCGACCCATGCACCGTGCCGGTCGATCCTTGCATCGCCCGGATCGATCGTCGATCGATCCCGACCATGGCTTAATCTTTGAGACAAGTGTCACGGGTCGATCAATTTCGGTCGATCAAACACCGCGCGGCCTTAGGATCGGTGATCCCAAGTCAGCCTTATACACACACACGCTCGAACACAAGAACCGAATGGGCAAGAGAGTGTATATTGCTTGTGAACGAACTATTTACAAAGTGGGAGAGGGATCCCTATTTATACAAGAGCGGGTCGCATCTCAGCCATTGATCATCCCTCCGATCCAATGGTCCATTTTGAATCCGTATCATCATTACAAGCTATACAACAGGCTACTCGAAGGCTACTCGATGGTGTGCACGCGAATCCTTGAGAAGCTCATGGGTCGCGCTCGTCGGGCCTTGGGCGGACCAAGGGCGTGTGTCGAAGCAAGATCCGGTTTGCAGGTCTGTCGACACGCGATCAGCCGAACCGTCACGGGCTGCTCGGACATCGTTCATGGGTCGTTCATGGGCTGCGCATGGGCCTTCTCGCTCGTTCTGCTCAAGGGTCGACCGTGGGCTGTTCTCGGGTAGCCCCTTGTACGTGACACGGCCCATCACGGACGATCTTGGGTCATGCTCTGTCCGTGGGCCGTGTCATTCTCCCCCACCTAATCAGGCGACGCCCTCGTCGCATCTGTGGCATGGTAGGCTTCGATGTGCTTCTTGAATTGCCACAGAGCCTCGGAGGGTTCCCAACTAGCTTCACTCTCGGGAAGGCCTCTCCACCGGACGAGGTATTCCTTCCTTGGTGCCCGATATTTCTTCCGTATGATCCGATCGGCCATGATGCACTCGACATCCCGATCATAGGAGGTCTTCGCCCCAAGGGGCGCTCGTTGTGATGTGCCCCGATCCGGATCATCCTCGTCCACATGAAACGGCTTTAGCATGCTCACGTGGAACACGGGGTGCAGCCTGAACTTGGGCGGTAAGTCCAGCTTGTATGCCACCTTCCCAATCTGTTGTATCACTCGGAAGGGGCCTTCATAGCGACGGATCAGCCCTTTGTTCACATTCCGGTACCGAAGGACGAGGTGCAATTTGGCTAGCACCAAGTCCCCGACCGAAACTCCACATGCCGTCGCTTTTGTCGGCCCATTTCTTCGTTCGCCTTGCGGCCCTATTCGAACACGCTCGGGCCAAGTCGGCCTATTCACCCCACTCCTTAGCGAGCTTATACGCCGACGGGCTGCTCCCACGATAGCCCGAGGCGTGCGCTTGGTGTGAGCGGCCGCCCGGTCACGATCTCGAACGGACTCTGGTTCGTGGACTCGCTCCGCTGCAAGTTGTAAGAAAACTGGGCCACGTCGATCAGCCGTGCCCAATTCACTTGCGTGTTGCTCACATAGTGCCGAAGATAGATTTCCAGCAATCCATTCACCCACTTGGTCTGTCCGTCGGTTTGTGGATGCATGCTGGTAGAAAGGTTGAGACTCGTCCCCAGCAACTTGAAGAGTTCGGTCCAAAACCGTCCGGTGAATCGAGGGTCACGATCACTCACGATCGTGCGCGGAACGCCCCAATATTTGACGACGTGCTTGAGGAACAGCTTGGCAGATTCCTCGGCTGGGCATTCTTTAGTTGTTGGCACGAACGTCGCATATTTGGAGAGGCGATCTACCACGGCCATGAGGGTCCGACATCCTTCGGACTTGGGCAGATTCACAATGAAGTCCAGGGAGACACTCTCCCATGGACGTTCCGGGATTGGCAACGGTTCAAGGAGCCCTGCAGGGGACCGTTGCTCTATCTTGTCTTGTTGGCAGACAAGACACGTCCGTACATATGCTTCCACATCGTCGCGCATGTGCGGCCAATAGTACTGATCTTCAACAAGTGCCATGGTGCGGTGGATTCCCGGATGTCCCGCCCATTTGGAGTCGTGGCACTCTTTTAGGACTTCCTTCCGAAGTCTCCCATGGAGCGGCACATAGAGTCGCCGTCCTTTGGTGTAGAGGAGGTCATCCTCGAGCCAAAATCTCCTCGTCAAGCCTTCTTGGGCGTATCGAAGGAGGGCTTGGGCTGTTTGATCATGCTTCAGCCCTTCCTTGATACGATCAACCCATGGGCAATCGGGCCGGCTCACCGCACTAGCCAATTCGAACTTCCTGCTTAAGGCGTCAGCCACGGAATTGGACTTTCCGGGCTTATATTCCAGCGCATAATCGAACTCGGCTAGGAAGTCTTGCCACCGAGCTTGTTTCGGGCTGAGCTTCTTTTGAGTTTGGAAGTAGCTCGTAGCCACATTGTCGGTCCTTGCGACAAACCGGGATCCCAAGAGATAATGCCTCCATGTGCGGAGGCAGTGCACCACCGTGGTCATTTCCTTCTCTTAGACCGTGTATCGCCGTTCCGCATCATTCAACTTCCGGGACTCAAAGGCCATCGGATGACCTTCCTGCATCAAGACACCACCGATGGCAAAATCAGAAGCATCGGTCTCTACCTCATATGGCTTGGCGTAGTCGGGCAGCATAAGAACCGGCTCCTCGGTCATGGCCCGCTTCAGCCGCTCGAACGTCTCTTGACACCGCTCCGTCCACTCCCACGGCCTTTCTTTCTTTAGCATGTCCGTGAGTGGCACGGTGAGGCGTGAATACTCTTGGATGAAACACCGATAGTAGTTCGTGAGACCGAGAAAGGATCTCAGCTCAGTCACCTTGGTTGGTGACTCCCAATCAACAATGGCACGGATTTTGGCTGGGTCCATCCGCACACATCCGCCCCCGACGATGTGCCCGAGGAACGGGATCTCTTTTTGTGCGAAGGCACATTTCTCTCGTTTCACAAACAAGTCGTTCTCTCGGAGGGTCCGAAAAACTCGACTCAAATGTTCAACATGCTCCTCAAGTGTCCGGCTATATATCACTATATCATCAAGATAAACTACAACGAACCGATCAAGGAACAGATGCAGTACCCTGTTCATGAGTGTGCAGAACGTAGCCGGTGCGTTGGTCAAGCCAAATGGCATGACGAGGAACTCATATGATCCATAGCGGGTCACGCAGGCTGTCTTTGACTCATCCCCCTCGGCAATCCGCACTTGATAGTATCTCGATCGAAGGTCGAGTTTGGAGAACCATTGGGCTTCTCCGAGCTGATCGAACAAGTCAGCAATAAGGGGAATCGGGTACTTATTCTTGACGGTCAGCTTGTTCAATGCCCGGTAGTCGATGCACATACGGAGAGATCCGTCGTGCTTCTTTTGGAACAAGACCGGGGCACCGAATGGGGCCTTGGATGGTCGAACGTATCCAGCATCCAGCAGCTCTTTGAGCTGTCTCCTCAATTCCTCTAACTCGGGCGGGGCCATGCGATAGGGAGCCATGGTCGGTGGTCGAGCATCGGGCACCAGCTCAATTCGATGGTCGACCTCTCTCCGAGGAGGCAGCTTCTTGGGCAGCTCGGGCGGCATCACATCTTGGAAGGCATCGAGGACTCGGGATACTTCTTTTGGTACCGAGCCTTCCTCCGCGCCCTCCTCCTTCAATGCTGCCAAGAAGGTCACCTCGCCTTTCTTCAGCCCTTTGGATAGCTGCATGGCCGATAGCATCTTTCGATCGCGTCCCGATTCGCGGTAGATCGGGACCATGCATTGGCACCGCTTGTCAAAGATACATATGCAGTCCGCGAAGGGCATGACACCCGCATTGATCCGGTCGAGGAATCCCAAGCCGAGCACGAAGTCATAGTCGTCAAGGGGAATTACCTCGATATCTTCCTTGCTGGTCCAAGGACCAAGGTGGAACTCCACACCCCTGGCCATGCCGCTGGTCGGGACTTCTCTGGAATTCACTATCTTGAGCCAACCGGACTCATTTGCCTCGACCGGAAGACGTAGCTTCTTTGCGGCCTCCTTGGATATGAACAAATCGGACGCCCTGGTATCCACGAGTGCGCTCATCGTGGTACCTCCGATCTTCACGTCTATGAACATCATTCCTTTTGATTCTTTGGCCTTTTTAGCCTTGATCGTTCCAAGGATCCGCAACGATCCCAACCGCGCCTCCTCTCGCGGCTTGTCCTCCTTGCACAGGGCCGCCAACTTCCCTCTCTTCGGGCAATCCCGAGCCATGTGGGGACCGTCGCAAAAGAAGCACTTGTATGTGCGTACCTTGCGTTGGCATCCTCCATCGCTCGACTCGGGCTGGTTCCTATGAGGGGTGGGAGGCGGTTTGCCAGCATTCGGTCGAGGGAACCGGCCTCGATCTCCCCCACCAGTGGCCTTTTCTCTCGGTCGAGGATCGGGCTTGGTGGTTGTTGCCGATCTATATTCGACAAGGGACTCGGCCACGGAAGTGGCTATGGTGAGGTCCGTTGCATTGCACCGCTTGAGCTCCTGTTTGACCCAAGGTTTGAGTTCGCCCATGAACTGGTGGAACGCCTCCGTCTCAGTCATGGATGGGATCTAGAGCAGTAGCTCCGAGAACCGCTTCACATAGTCACGAACTCCGCCCTTTTGCTCTAGGCGCTTGAGTTCCCCTCGGGCTTCTTCCTCCGCATAAGCAGGATAGTAGGTCCGCCGAAACTCCTCGACGAACTGAGCCCATGTTACGATAGGATCGCCATTCCTACCGTCCGACCGACGTCTCCACCACAGCAGCGCATCATCAGCTAAATACATGGCTGCAGTGTTTACCCGGATTACGTCGTCGGTTGTTCCCATGGTCTGGAAGTATCGTTCCATGTACCACAGGAAGTTGTCCACGTCCTTTGCCACCCGGGAGCCCTTGAACTCCTTTGGTTTGGGTGCATCGGCACGGGACTGCACAGTGATCACCTCGTTCACGCGTGCTGCTTCAAGCTCCACGAGCTTGCCCTTCATTTCCGTCATTTCCGCTCGCATGGCCGCCATCGTGGCTTCCCAAGTCTCATCCCGCTGCTGCAGCTCGTGCGTGAAGGATCCTTGCACCTCGGCACGGAGCTCTCCCATGCCGGCTTGGAGCTCTTGCACTTCGGCCAAGAACTCCTCCCTACCAGTTTCCGCTCCTTCGATGGCCTGGTGCAGGTCGTCCATCAGCGCCTGGACATCCGTCACGGACTCCTCTAGAGCCATCAAACGGTTGTCCAGGTCTCCCTTCGAAGAACACGAGGCAGCACGGGCCTTCTTTGACCGGGTAGCCCTCTCGGTTGGGCGTCCACGATCTTCACGTTCATCACCTTGAACGACCGGAACATCAGCGCGAGAATCAGCCATTGCGTTTGGAATGTTGGCTCTGATACCACTTGTCACGGGTCGATCAATTTCGGTCGATCAAACACCGCGCGGCCTTAGGATCGGTGATCCCAAGTCAGCCTTACACACACGCACGCTCGAACACAAGAACCGAATGGGCAAGAGAGTGTATATTGCTTGTGAACGAACTGTTTATAAAGTGGGAGAGGGATCCCTATTTATACAAGAGCGGGTCGCATCTCAGCCATTGATCGTCCCTCCGATCCAATGGTCCATTTTGAATCCGTATCATCATTACAAGCTATACAACAGGCTACTCGAAGGCTACTCGATGGTCTGTGCACGGCAGATCCTTGAGAAGCTCATGGGTCGCGCTCGTCAGGCCTTGGGCAGACCAAGGACGTGTGTCAGAAGCAAGATCCGGTTTGCGGGTGCTGGGTTCGACACGCGATCGGCCCGAACCGTCACGGGCTGCTCGGACATCGTTCATGGGTCGTTCAGGGGCTGCTCATGGGCCTCCTCGCTCGTTCTGCTCAAGGGTCGACCGTGGGCTGTTCTCGGGTAGCCCCTTGTACGTGACACGGCCCATCACGGACGATCTTGGGTCATGCTCTGTCCGTGGGCCGTGTCACAAGCATGTGACTACCGTGTGGTCGGGCACGATCGATCGTGGATCGATCCGGGTCAAGCAGGGATCGGTCATGGTCGGGGGCCTTGGCCGCGGGGATCGATCGTGGATTTTCTCAATTTTTTAAATACCAAAAATATAAAAAAATATTTTGCGGTCGTCAAAATTTTTTTCTGACTTGTCCATAATTTAGATC
>CM024610.1:19855714-19912268 GCA_014182575.1 Eucalyptus decipiens
TCTTTAAAGTTAAGGCTTTATCCTTGATAACTTTAATGAGATGCTTCTTGACAGCCACAACTACGACCGGATGCTCTCTAAAGAGAATGTCGTTTCTATACTTTCAAATGAGATGGCAGAGAGCACCGAAAGAGAAACAACCAATGGAATGATAGAAATCTTTACCTGAGAGGAACTTCATAGCCCACTGCAGATTTTCCACCCACGTCCTGTTCCTCCACGGGAGGTTACTCTTGGAAGCCCAAAAGTAAGCCATACTAGCCGTGATGCAGCAACCAAAGAAGAGGTGGTCAATAGAGTCTGGTGTGAGCTTGCAAAAGGCACAAACTTCTCTCCCGATTCCCCCATAAGACATAAGAAAAGCTTGAGTAGGGAGACGATTCTTTATGATCAGCCAAAGATTGAATTGGTACCTCGGAGTGATGGCCCTATTCCAAATAAAGGAAGACCAATCCACCCTTGCTTTCCTTCTCCTGAAAATATGCCAAGGTGAGGCGATTGAAAAGAGACCAGACGAATTGTCACTCCAAATAAATCTATCCGGGCCCTCGGAAAGGAGCGGAAGGGGCTGGTTCCAAGAATCTAATAGTCTTGAAGACTTGACCTGCGGAACAGAATAGGTCTGCAACAGTTGCACACCTAGGAAGCCTTGACTCCAATATAGTTTGCTCTGAACAAATAAACTCCAGCGGACCTCTTTGATGCCAGTGGTCAAACCAAAGGGAAACCCTTCGCCCATCTCCAATCCTCCAGCAGAAATTGAGTCGAAATTCAGATCTGAGTTGGAGGATTTTCTTCCATGCCCACGAGCAATGTGTCGGAGCCTTCACCACCCAAAATTCATCCCTCTTTTCAGAAAAATAGAGTGTATCCACTTGCACCATAAGGACTCCTTATCCCTAAAGAGGGTCCAGATGTGTTTAAGCATCGCAGCCTTATTGCACTCTCGAAGACTGCGAATTCCAAGACCTCCTTCCTCCCTTGGGAGGCATACATCCTCCCAGCACACTTTAGCTCCTCCCTTTCCAAGGGCAGGACCCTTCCAAAAGAATTGTCTAAGGATTTGCTCAATATGGTCAAGAACCGCCATTGGAATAACGAAGACACTGGCCCAATAAGCTTGAATAGCATGGAGCACTAACCTTATAAGCTGAACTCTCCCAGCAAAGGAGCGAAAGCGATGAGTCCAGGATTGCACTCTCGCTGTAATCCGATCCACTAAGGACACACAGTCCGCCTTGCCTAGCCTTGAGGAAATAATTGGAGCTCCTAGGTAACGCACCGGCAACTTCCCTTCCACAAATCCAAAGGTGTCCTTGATCTGACACTTCAAGTCATCCGAGCCCCCTACAAGAAACACCTCACTTTTGCTATTGTTCGGCTTCAATCCACTCCAAGCGGCGAATGTGTTCAGGCCATCCTTCAGGAGCAAGGTGGAGGCCATATCCGCACGGCAAAAGAGAAAGACATCATCTACAAAGAAAATGTGTGATAATCTAGTGGCCTTACACCTCCAAGAGAATTTGAAACTCGGCTGCTCCGCACGAGAAATGAGGATCCCTAAGATGACTTCCATAACCAAGGTGAAAAGATAAGGAGACATAAGGTCACCCTGTCAAAGGCCTCGGCTACTCAGGAAGAATCCATGGAGCTCCCCATTCAAGGAGATAGAAAACATAGGTGTGCGCACACGAACCATGATAAGACGAATAAGATGGTCTGGGAAACGAAAAGCACGCAAAACTAGCTCCAGGAAGTCCCAGTCTACCGTATCGTATGCTTTCTGAAAATCCACCTTGACTGCACATTTGGGAACAAATGCCTGAAGATGAAACCCGGCAAATAACTCCTAAGCAAGGAGAATATTATCCCTAATCCGCCGACCCTTGACGAATGCATTCTGAGAAGGGCTGATGGTGTCTTGAAGCACTGCAGCTACACGGTTGGCTAAGACCTTGGTAATACATTTATAGATCGTGTTGCAGCAAGCAATGGGCCTATAATCATTTACCGAGGTAGCATTAGGCACCTTTGGAATTAACACCAAGATGGTGGAATTAATCTCCCTTAGAAGTCTCCCTGTAACAAGGAAATCCTTTGCTGCTTCAATGACCAAGGGTCCAACAAGGTCCTAATTGCTCTTGAAGAATTCGACACCAAACCCATCCGGCCCTGGGGCCTTCCCACGGGCTAGAAAGAACATGGTATCCTTAATTTCCATCTTCGAAAATGGGCAGGCGAGAGAAGCGATCTGATCTTCCGTGAGCGGACATCGGATAACTTGCTGCAAGTCTCCCAACTCCGGCCTAAGAGGGAGGGTACGCGGCGCAAATAGCTCTATAAAGTGATTGACAAATGTGTCTTGAACATGGATTGGCTCAGTGACAAGATTCCCATCTCTATCAAGAACCGAGATAATCTTATTCCTCATTTGCCTTGTAATCACCGAATGATGAAAGTACTTAGTGTTCGTGTCACCATTTTCAAGCCAACGAATTCTGGATTTCTGTCTAAAGAAAGCCTCCTCCTGAGTTTTCAATTCTATGAAGGTCCTGCGATGACTCTTCTCAAGCTCCGCCAAGAGGACGTTGGTCGGATCCTGCTGAAGGTCCACTTGCGCTAACCTCAAAGCATTCCTAGATTGAGCAACCCTCTCGGATATGCTAGAGAAGGAATCTCTATTCAACTGCTTAAGACGACCCTTAAGAGCTTTCAACTTGGTGACCAATCTATAAATGGGCACTCCTCCTCCCGGGGCCTCCCACACCTGATTAACAATGGCTCGAAAGGAAGGATGCTCCATCCAAAAGTCAAAGAATTTGAAGGGCTTCCTTCGCAAAACTGGTTGGATAACCTTGACTACCATCGGGGAGTGGTCGGAAATACCAGAAGTCAGAAAATTCGCTTCCGAATAAGAGAAATGCAAGCTCCATAAATTGTTCACTAATACCCAATCAATCTTCCTCATTTTCCGATTAGCCCCGAAGACGTCGACCAAGTAAACCGAAGCCCCACATATCTCAAATCCTCAAGCTCCGCCTGATGCAAACACTGATTAAACTCATCAAAAGAAGGAGGACAAGCATTGGAACCGCCAAACCTATCGGATGGGTCCCTTATGGCATTGAAATCTCCCGCCACCATCCAGGGAAGGTCGTAGGTGCAAGAACTCATTCTGATCAACTCCGCCCATAGAGGCCTCCGAGAAACAAAAGAGTGCTAGCCATAAACAACCGAGATGCAGGAACAGAGACCCGACGAAATATGCTTGACTCTACCATGGATGGCCTGATCAGTGGAGGAAATCACCTCAAAATTAACCAGCGAGGGGTCCCAACCAACCCATATCCTGCCTCCCGGAATAGAATCATAATTGGCAATCCAAGACCACCCAGACAACAGCCCCGACGACAGGGGACCGAAGAGATACTCCGGGACATTAGTTTCTAATAAACCGACCACACAGAGGCCATTAGACTGAGCCAATTTACGAAACTCGGCTCTACTCAAATGATCCATAATACCTCTAATATTCCAGAAACCAAAATACATATATAAACTATGTACAGGCTACTCTACTCTACACAAAGAAAGACAAATGAGGCAAGGCCTACCTCTGTTTCTGAGGCTTGCGGCGAGAAGCTCCCGACGCTCCAACGATCTTCTCCGACTCAAGATCAGGGGCTAGAGCAAGCAACCTGTCCTGAATGGTCTCCACACTTGTCACGGCCAAGCGCGGAGGATGAAATGGCGACTTAGGGTAGGATTTTCCTCTTAAACTCGAGATCCGGGATTTGGAGGAATAAAAATCCTTGATCATCGGCAAAGATCTCCCCAATTTTGGAGCCCCACACCTTCCTCAACGATTGCTCCATCAAGCCGAAAGGGAGCTTCCTTCCCCCCACCAGATATATGACCAAGCAATCATTCCACTTCGGGTCCATAGCATCAAGGGCTTCGTCCGGGAGGTTCACAACCGCTTCTCCATCCATAAAAGTGGGCGGAACATAGGTTAATTCCGATCCTTTGACCGCCAACCGAGCCACATTTGCCCAAGAACGCACCGGGGCATCATGGTGACCCGCCGGAGGTTGAAGAGGACGTCTAGAGGCCGAGCGTCTGCGACTTCTTCCTCTTGATTGGCGTGGCCTTGATGAATTCTGCCGGCCTTTCATCCTGTTCGGATGTGGTTGACCGGAGGAGGACGCCACACCAATACCATGCTGAGCCATAGGCAGAGCATCCCCAAGAGGAGAAGTCGGATGCCCCCATGGGCTGACAGCCGAAGAACGGCTAGAAGGAGCGATTCTAGCCAGAACAGGATTTGCAGGCATTTTCACAAATAGCTGGACTGCATTCCCCACTCAACCAAATAAATGACCATCAAGAACCAGGGTGCGAATCTGCCACACTTCAAACGCCCCCCCCCCCTCGTACCAGAGGAGCAAGCAAACTCCAGGAGATTCCGAGCAAGACTATTCAACAGAGACGAACAACTATAGGGAAGGAGGATCGACTGACCTGGGAAACAACACTAGGAGAATCCGAGCTAGGAAGATGCAAGAGAACCACCTAGCAGAACCGAATCCCCAGTCGCTTCCCTTCAACCCGCAGCTGAGGAGCAAACAACAGCTCCCACGCACAAACCAGTTCGCGCGCAACACCTTGTTCGAATGGATTTCCCCAACCAGCTCAAACCAACCAGAATCGTTCAAAGGGTGGGAAGGGCTAAGTGAGGCGAGGCTCTCTTCTGAAAATCAGCCAAAAACACCCATTGGATCTCCCCAAACGAACAGAAGAACAGTCGGAAACCAGAGGAGAAAAACTAGGCAGAAATTCGTAACCTAGGCCAGACGATTCTCTGCATGTAGGCCATCTTTTGCAAAACCGTTCGGTGGAAACGTGAAGGGGACTGAGCTGAAGCTTCCTTCCGAAAATCAGCCGAAGACACCCATCGTAACTCCTCAAACGAACAAAAGAACAGCCGGAAACCAAAGGAGAAAAATTGAGAAGAAATTCGTAACCTAAGCAAGACGATTTCTTTGCACACAAGCCATCTTTTGTGAAACCGATCGGTGGAAACGTAGAGGGGCCTGACCTAAAGCTTCCCTCCGAAAATCAGCCGAAGACACTCATCGAAGCTCCTCAAACGAACAAAACAATAGCCGGGAAACCAGAGGAGAAAACTGGGCAGAAATTCGTAACCTAGGGCAGACAATTTCTCTGCATCCATGCCATCTTTCGTGAAACCGTTTGGTAGAAATGTAGAGGGGACTGAGCTGAAACTTCCCTCCGAAAATCAGCACATTCCGACACCCACAGCCACGGGAATCAGCAACACACCAGATGGATGAATAGTAACTCGGGAATCCGAATTGAGAGCATCCGATGAACAGTAACCGAGAGGTCCGAAAATGGCAAAGCTCATTACTTTCGCAATTGTCCTTCTTTCATAAATCCAAGAATTTCACCACTAACTATAAAATACGAATACCTCTGACTGTCCCTGTTAATCATTACTCCGATCCTAAAGGCCAACACAACATGACCAGAATCATCGATGTTATCCAATGCTAATGTATACAGAGCATAAGCTTGTTTTGAGCACTTTAATTTCTTCAAACTAACAGCACTAGAGCCACGACTCGACTAGTTAAGGTCAGGAGTGTATCGCCAGTAGAAGGGACGAGTAATTCTAGAGCTAATACGTGCAACAAACCCTAACTTTTGGAAGGGAGGCATTTATACAGAGCATACGTCCCTTCTGCCGGCAAAGATACACTCCTGGCCTTAATTGGTCAGGTCATGCCTCCAACACTATTACTTTAAAGAAAATAAAGTGCTCAAAATAAGCCTACGCTCTGTATACATTAGCATTGGATAACATCAGATGATTCCCGGTCCTATTGTGTTGGCCTTCAAAATCGGAGTAATGATTAACAGGGACAGTCAGAGGTATTCGTATTTTCTAATCAGTGGTGAAATTCTTGAATTTATCAAAAGACGAACAATTGCGAAAAAAAAAAAACCACCACCGCTGCGGTGGCCTAGCTGGATAAGAGCCCTCATGACATCTACCCAGGATGGAGGGGTTCAAATCCCGCAGGACGCACGGGATCTTAAGCGCGACGTCGAGGTAGTAGGTCCTCCGCTAGCGTCGCTCCAAGGTTTACCCGCCGGCTGCCGGATGTACGGGGTTCCCTGGGTATCCAAAAAAAAAAAAAGCTTTGCCATTTTCGGACCTCTCGGTTATTGTTCATCGGATGCTCTCAATTCGGATTCCCGAGTTACTGTTCATCCCTCTGGTGTGTTGCTGATTCCCGTGGCTGTGGGTGTCGGAATGCGCTGATTTTCAGAGGGAAGCTTCAGCTCAGTCCCCTCTTCATTTCCACCGAACGGTTTCACGAAAATGGCCTGGATGCAGAGAAATCGTCTGCCCTAGGTTACGAATTTCTACCCAGTTTTCTCCTCTAGTTTCCTGGCTGTTTCTTTTGTTTGTTTGAGGAGCTTCGATGGGTGTCCTCAGCTGATTTTCAGAGGGAAACTTCAGCTCAGGCCCCTCTACGTTTCCACCGAACGATTTCGCAAAAGATGGCCTATGTGCAAAGAAATCGTCTAGCTTAGGTTACGAATTTCTGCCCAGTTTTTCTCCTCTAGTTTCCGGCTGTTCATTTGTTTGTTTGAGGAGTTACAATGGGTGTCTTCGGCTGATTTTCGGAAGGAAGCTTCAGCTCAGTCCCCTTCATGTTTCCACCGAACGGTTTTGCAAAAGATGGCATGCATGCAAAGAAATCGTCTGGCCTAGGTTATGAATTTCTGCCCAGTTTTTCTCCTCTGGTTTCCGACTGTTCTTCTGTTCGTTTGGGGAGATCCAATGGGTGTTTTTGGCTGATTTTCGAAGAGAGCCTCGCCTCACTTAGCCCTTCCCACCCTCCAAACGATTCTGGTTGGTTTGAGCTGGTTGGGGAAATCCGTCCAAACAAGGTGCTGCGCACGAACTGGTCTGTGCGTGGGAGCTGCTGTTCGCTCCTCAGCTGCGAGTTGAAGGGAAGTGGCTAGGGATTCGGTTCTGCCAGGTGGTTCTCCTGCATCTTCCTAGCTCGGATTCTCTTGGTGTTGTTTCCCATGTCAGTTGATCCTCCTTCCCTATAGCTGTTCGTCTCTGCTGAATAGTCTTGCTTGGTTCTGTGCTGGTGTGATTTTGGTGCTGGTGTGCTATGCTGCGATTTGTTCGAGTTTGTTGGCTCCTCTGGTACGGGGGGGCATTTGAAGTGTGGCAGATTCGCACCCTGGTTCTTGATGTTCATTTATTCGGTTGAGTGGGCGATGCAGTCCAGCTATTTGTGAAAATGCCTGCAGATCTTGTTCTGGCTGGAATCGCTCCTTCTAGAAGTTCTTCGGCTGTCAACCCATGGGGGCATCCTACTTCTCCTCTTGGGGATGCTCTGCCTACGGCTCAGCATGGTATTGGTGTGGCGTCCTCCTCCGGTCAACCACATCCGAACAGGATGAAAGGCCGGTAAAATTCATCAAGGCCACACCAATTGAGAGGAAGAAGTCGCAGACGCTCGGCCTCTAGACGTCCTCTTCAACCTCCGGCGGGTCACCATGATGCCCCGGCGCGTTCTTGGGCAAATGTGGCTCGGTTAGCAGTCAAAGGATCGGAATTAACCTTTGTTCCGCCCACTTTTGTGGATGGAGAAGCGGTTGTGAACCTCCCGGACAAAGCCCTCGATGCTATGGACCCGAAGTGGAATGATTGCTTGGTCAGATATCTGGTGAGGGGAAGGAAGCTCCCTTTCAGCTTGATGGAGCAATCATTGAGGAAGATGTGGGGCTCCAGAATTGGGGAGATCTTCGCCGATGATCAAGGATTTTTATTCATCCAAATCCCGGATCTCGAGTTTAGGTTTAGCGGTTCCCTGGATGGTGGTGGGAGATTTCAACGCCATAAGGGACCCATCCGATAGGTTTGGCGGTTCCAATGCTTGGCCTCCTTCTTTTGATGAGTTTAATCAATGTCTATATTAGGCGGAAGCTTGAGGATTTGAGATATGTGGGGCTTCGGTTTACTTGGTCGACGTCTTCGGGGACTAATCGGAAAATGAGGAAGATTGATCGGGTATTAGTGAACAATTTATGGAGCTTGCATTTCTCTTATTCGGAAGCGAATTTTTTTCGGTATTTCCGACTCCCGATGTTATTTTCGACCATTTTGCGATGGTAGTCAAAGCATCCTTCCTTTCGGGCCATTGTTAATCAGGTGTGGGAGGCCTCGGGGGGAGGAGTGCCCATTTATAGACTGGTCACCAAGTTGAAAGCTCTTGAGGGTCGTCTTAAGCAATTGAATAGAGATTCCTTCTCTAGCATATCCGAGAGGGTTGCTCAATCCAGGAATGCTTTTAGGTTAGCGCAAGTGGACCTTCAGCAGGATCCGACCAACATCCTTTTGGCGGAGCTTGAGAAGAGTCATCACAGGACCTTCATAGAATTGAAAACTAAGGAGGAGGCTTTCTTTAGACAGAAATCCAGAATTCGTTGGCTTGAAAATGGTGACAAGAACACTAAGTACTTTTATCATTCGATGACTACAAGGCAAATGAGGAATAGGATTATCTCAGTTCTTGATAGAGATGGGAATCTTGTCACTGAGCCGATCCATGTCCAAGACACATTTGTCAATCACTTTAAAAAGCTGTTTGTGCCGCGTACCCTCCCTCTTAGGCCGGACTTGGGAGACTTGCAGCAAGTTATCCGATGTCCGCTCACGGAAGATCATATCGCTTCTCTCGCCCGCCCATTTTCGGAGATGGAAATTAAGGATACCATGTTCTCTCTAGCCCGTGGGAAGGCCCCAGGGCCGAATGGGTTTGGTGTCGAATTCTTCAAGAGCAATCGTTGAGGAAGATGTGGGGCTCCAGAATCGGGGAAATCTTCGCTGACGATCAAGGATTTCTCTTCCTCCAAATCCCGGATCCCAGGTTTAGGAGGAAAATCCTCGAAGATGGGCCGGTAACGATTTCTAGAGTGCCTCTAATACTTCGGCAATGGAAGCCGCTCATGGACCTCAAGAAAGAAGACCAATCTGCCATCCCCGTTTGGATTCGATTGCGGAATTTGTCGCTTGAGTGTTGGACGGTGCCGGTGATGAGCGCGATAGCGAGTGCAGCGGGGAAACCGCTATATGTTGATCAACGAACTGATCAAATGAAGATGGTCTCCTTCGCGAGAATTTGTGTGGAGATCACGGCTAATCAGCCAAGAGTCAAGACGGCCAAGGTCACCTTGAAGGGAGTCTCTCAGTTCATTAGCATTGAATATGAATGGCTCCGGCGGCATGCTCGGATTGCAACCCTTTTGGCCATAATTGCCGTGCTCCTCTTCGGGAAGAGAACGCCGCGGGGCGCAATCCGAATCCAAGACAGGCTGGTCGCCGTCCGACCAGACAGCCCTCGGTCGCTCCTGCTCTGCCAGTCGCTCCATTCCCGCCGGGTATGGCTACTCCGAATCCTCAGAGGGCAGCCACTCCTCCTCTAGTAGACGAGATGTTGGAGCAGCGAAGGACATAAACTACTCCTGCTCCGCCTCATATAGCAGCAGACATCCTTATCCCGCCTGCCCCTACTCCGCTTCATACAGCAACAGACATCCCTATCCCGCCTCAGTCTGAGGTAGACCCTATTCGGCTTCAGCCTCCCCCGGTTTCGGTGCAGACCGTTCCAGCAGAGGACAGTGATTCTCCTCAAGTGATTCCAGCTCCTCTACCCGCTCAGGATCAAACTAGGAAAAAGGCGAACAAAAAGAAAAAGGAAAAGAAAAAGAAGAGCTCCAAGATAGGAGAATCCCTCCCCTCTTCTTCTTCTACAAGCGCGGACCAGCACTCGAGGGATATTCCATCTACTGCGGCTATTCCTCCTTCCGCCCCTGCTCGAAAGGGTGTTAGGGGATCCAGCGCACCCCCGAAGATCAACCTCTTCCCTAAGGTCATCCTCTCTCTCACGGTTGGGTCCCGGCCGCCCCCTATCCCCCCATCAAAGGTTGATCACGGACGGGATTCGGAAGTGGAGGCCTTGGACTCCTCCTCGGATAAGGAAGACATTCCCTCCCCTGATTCGTTGTTTCATCCTCCGACCTCGGCCGCAACAAGTGTAGAGACCATCAGGACAAGTTGCTTGCTCTAACCCCTGATCCGGAGCCGGCGGGGATTGATGAAGCGTCGGGAGCCTCTCGCCGCAAGTCCTAGAAACCAAGGTAGGCCTTGCCTCCTTTGTCTTTCTTTGTGTAGAGTTAGAGCTTATATATATATGTTTTTCGGTTTCTGGAATATTAGAGGTCTAATGGATCCTTTGAGGAGAGCCAAGGTTCGTAAATTGGCTCAGTCTAACGGCCTCTGTTTGGTCGATCTAGTGGAGACTAAAGTCCCGGATTACCTCTTTGGCCCCCTGTCATCGGTTCTTTTGCCTGGATGGACTTGGATTGCAATTATGATTCTATACCGGGAGGCAGGATTTGGGTTGGTTGGAACCCTTCGTTGGTAAATTTTGAAGTGATTTCCTCCAATGATCAGGGCATCCATGGTAGAGTCAGGCATGTATCATCGGGCCTATGTTGTTGCACCTCGATCGTCTATGGCCAGCACTCTTTTGTTTCTAGGAAGCCTGTATGGGCGGACTTGATCAGAATGAGTTCTTGCATCTACGACCTTCCTTGGATGGTGGCTGGAGATTTCAACGCCTCAAGAGACCCATCTAATAGGTTTGGCGGTTCTAATGCCTGACCTCCCTCTTTTGATGAGTTTAATTAGTGTTCTATGTCAGGCGGAGCTTGAAGATTTGAGATATGCGGGACTTCGATTTACTTGGTCAACGTCTTCAGCGGCTAATCGGAAAGCGAGGAAGATTGATCGAGTATTAGTAAATGCGTTATGGAGCTTGCACTTTTCTGACCTCTGGTATTTCCGACCACTCCCATATGGTAGTCAAGGTAATCAATCCAGTGTTGAGAAGGAAGCCCTTCAAATTCTTTGACTTCTAGATGGAGCATACGTCCTTTCAGGACATTGTTCATCAAGTGTGGGAGGCACCGGGAGGTGGTGTTCCCATTTATAGACCGGTTACCAAGTTGAAAGCTCTTAAGGGTTGTCTTAAGCAGCTGAATAGGGATTCCTTCTCTAATATGTCCGAGAGGGTTGCTCAATCCAGAAATGCTTTTAGGTTAGCGCAAGTGGACCTTCAACAGGATCCAACCAACATCCTCTTGGCGGAGTTAGAAAAGAGTCATCGTAGGACCTTTATTGATTTGAGAAATCAGGAGGAGGCATTCTTTAGACAGAAGTCTAGAATCCGTTGGCTCAAGAATGGTGATAAGAACACTAAATACTTTCATCATTCAGTGACTACAAGGCATCTGAGAAATAGGATCATATCAGTTCTTGATAGGAATTGGAATCTTGTCCCTGAGCCGAACCTTGTTCAGGACACGTTTGTCACTCACTTTCAAGAGCTGTTTGCGTCGCACAATCCTCCGCTTAGGCCGGCTTTGGGAGAGTTGCAGCAAGCCATCCGCTGTCCGCTCATAGAGGATCAGATCGCTTCTCTCGCCCGTCCCTTTTCGGAGATGGAAATCAAGGACACTATGTTCTCTCTAGCGCGTGGGAAGGCCCCGGGGCCGGATGGGTTTGGTGTCGAATTCTTCAAAAGTAACTGGGACCTTGTTGGACCGTTGGTCATTGAAACAGCAAAGGATTTCTTTCTTACGGGGAGACTTCTAAGAGAGATTAATTCCACCATCTTGGTGTTAATTCCCAAGGTGCCTAATGCTACCTCGGTAAATGATTATAGGCCCATTGCTTACTGCAACACGATCTATAAATGTCTTACCAAGGTCTTAGCCAACCGTGTAGCCGCAGTGCTTCAGGACACCATCAGCCCTTCTCAGAATGCGTTTGTCAAGGGTCGGCGGATTAAGGATAATATTCTGCTGGCTCAAGAGCTATTTGCCGGGTTCCATCTTCAGCCATTCCTTCCTAAATGTGCGGTGAAGGTGGATTTTCAGAAAGTATACGATATGGTAGACTAGGGACTTCCTTGAGTTGGTTTTGCATGATTTTCGTTTCCCGAACCATCTTATTCGTCTTATCATGGTGTGTGCACGCACACCTATGTTTTCTATCTCATTGAATGGGGATCTCCATGGATTTTTCCCGAGTAGCCGAGGCCTTCGACAGGGTGACCCTATGTCTCCTTATCTTTTCACCTTGGTTATGGAAGTCTTCTCAGGGATCCTCACTTCTCATGCGGAGCGGCCGAGTTTTAAATTCTCCCGGAGGTGCAAGGCCACGCGATTATCACATCTTTTCTTTGCGGATGATGTCTTTCTCTTTTGCCGTGCGAATATGGCCTCCATCTTGCTTCTAAAGGATGGGTTGGATACCTTCGCGGCTTGGAGTGGATTGAAGCCGAACAATAGCAAAAGTAAAGTGTTTCTTGCAGGGGGCCCGGAAGACTTGAGGTGTCAAATTAAGGACACCTTTGGATTTGTGGAAGGAAAACTGCCGGTGCGTTATCTAGGAGCTCCCATCATCTCCTCGAGGCTCGGCAAGGCGGACTATGTGTCCTTAGTCGATCGTATTACAGCGAGGGTGCAATCCTAGACTCATCGCTTTATTTCCTTTGCCGAAAGAGTTCAGCTTATAAGGTCAATGCTCCATGCTATACAAGCTTACTAGGCTAGTGTCTTCGTTATTCCTATGGTAGTCTTAGATCGTATTGAGTAGATCCTTAGACAATTCCTGTGGAAGAGACCTTCCCTTGGGAATGGAGGAGCTAAAGTGTCCTGGGAGGATGTGTGTCTCCCTAGGGATGAAGGTCTTGGAATTCGCATTCTGTGAGAGTGCAACAAGGCTGCGATGCTTAAACACATTTGGACCCTCTTCACGGATAAAGAATCCTTATGGTGCAAGTGGATCCACTCTACTTTTCTGAAGAGAGGGATGAATTTCTAGGCGGTCAAGGCGCCAACTTATTGCTCGTGGGCATGGAAGAAGATCCTCCAACTAAGATCCAAGTTTTGACTCACCATCTGCTGGAGGATTGGAGATGGACGAAGGGTCTCCCTTTGGTTTGACCACTGGCATCAGGGAGGTCCGCTAGAGACTATTTGTTCAGAGCAGACTATCTTAGATTCGAGCCTTCCTAGGTGTGCAACCGTTGCAGACCTATTCTCTCCGGCGGGTTAGGTATTCAAAACAATGTTAGATTCTTGGAACCAACCCCTCCCACTCCTCTCCGAGGTCTCGGATAGATTTGTTTGGAGTGACAATCCGTCCGGTCTCTTTTCAGTCGCCTTAGCTTGGCATAGTTTCAGGAGAAGGAAAGCAAGGGTTGATTGGTCTTCCTTTATTTGGAGCAAGGCCATCACTCCGAAATACCATTTCAATCTCTAGCTGATCATAAAGAACCGTCTTCCTACCCAAGCTTTTCTTATGTCTTATGGGAGAATTGGGAGAGAAGTTTGT
Source organism: Eucalyptus decipiens (assembly GCA_014182575.1). Lineage (NCBI taxonomy): Eukaryota > Viridiplantae > Streptophyta > Magnoliopsida > Myrtales > Myrtaceae > Eucalyptus > Eucalyptus decipiens. Next base: position 19,869,231 of record CM024610.1, read on the forward strand.
GCCTTTTACAAGCTCACGCCAGATTCTATTGACCACATCTTCTTCGGATGCTGCATCACGGCTAGTATAGCTTACTTTTGGGCGGCCAAGTGTAACCTTCCTTGGAGGAACAAGACTTGGATGGAAAATCTCCAGTGGGCTATAAAATTCCTCACAGGTAAGGATTTCTATCATTCCATTGGATGCTTCTCTTTTGGTGCTTTATGCCATCTTATTTGGAAGTATAGAAATGACATACTCTTTAGAGAGTATCCGGTTATGGTTGCGGCTGTTGAGAAGCATCTCATTAAAGTTGTTAAGAATAAAGCCCTAACCTTCATAAACGTGGAAGATTGTCCGAGAAATAGGAGGTTACAACGGAACTGGGACCTTGACCCATCTATTTTCAGTGCTCCTATGCCGATTGCCTAGTCCTCCTCGTTCTTGCCTTGCGAGTGCCATCCCTCGCATTCACCGCCTCCCCTGGTGTTTTCTCTTCCCTTAGTTTTTGTTTGTTGTTTGGTAGTTTGGTCTTCCTGGTCCTGCGTGGCCTTTCCATTGGTTAGTTTGGTTGTTTTGTTTGGTTGGTTGTCCCGGCCTTGTGTGGCTGTCTCTTTTGGGCTACCTGTTTGGCCCTGTTTGCTTTGACTGCTTTGCGTTGCGCTCTTGTTGGCGCTTTCATCTCTACGGCTTGTTGAGTGCAAGTTTTGTTTTTCACTGTAAATTTGTTGGTTAAAGCGTTTATCTCTTGTTAAGTTCAAGTTTTGTGGTGCCCGAGCTTGTAAATTTATTGGTTAAAGCTCAATATATCAATTACCATTTACCAAAAAAAAAAAAAAAAAACAATATTGCCCGGTTGAATGAAGTAAAAATCGAAGCCCCTCTCCTCCGAAATGGCCGCTTCAAGAGCCTTTGTTGAATGCTCAAGAGCCGTAAGCCTCCAGCCCCATCTGGTGGAGTCGCAGAATTGCGACCTCCTCTTGTGTCTACAAGGGCCGTCATGATAGCAGAGGGAGATCCAGATCTAAGCGGCCTTAGTTTAGGGGTGGTTCGCAAAAACCTGAAGGCCGCTCTTGGGCTGCTGTTGCTAGTGGTGCGAATAAGGGATATGATCTTGAATTCACACCTCTAAACTTTGTGAATAACAAACCTGTTATACAGATGGATGACTCTGATTTAGAAGCTGCCGACCCCAAGTTATTCGATTGTCTTATGGGTTATTTTATTGGGAGGCGATTGCCTTTTAAGGTTGTTGATGAGGCCCTTAAGAAAGCATGGGGTCCGAGTCTGCTGGAAGTTATGTCTAATGGTCGTGGACTGTTTTTATTGTGAATTGCTGATAGAGAATTCAAGAAGGAAAATCCTAGAAGGTGGACCCATCACTATTGCAAGGATTCCTTTGGTTCTTTAGCAATGGAAACCAAGAGTTGAACTCAATAAAGATACTCATCTGTCTGTTCCGATTTGGGTCAGGCTGAGGAACCTACCATTCTCTTACTGGTCTGCACAGTCCATCGGAAAGGTGGCAAGTGTGCTAGGAAAACCACTCTATGTGGATCAAAGAATAGAGCACATGTTAATGCCAACCTTCGCCCGGGTATGCGTTGAAATAACAATTCAGTAGCCAACTTGTGAAACCATTGAACTGATTACCAATGGAAAATCGGTTGAAGTGGAAGTTGAGTATGAATGGAAGCCGTTGGCTTGTTTGAAGTGCGGCATGTTCGGTCACAATTGTAGGACTTTTGTTCTTGGACCCTCTTTTGGCCGACTTGCAGGCGGATCTAAGGCTGCAAAAGCCATCTAGGCATTGAATCCTGAAGTTGGGTCTCATTCAACTAAAGGCAAAGAGGTGACTTCGCCACCTCCATCTATTGCAGATGATTTAGATTTTCCCCTCGATCGTCAAACGGTGTTGGTCTCTGAGAATCCTACTGCTGGTGTGGCTGTTGACAGAACCACTCATGTTGGGGAGTCGAGTTCGCCGAAGGTGATCCCACAGGGACCTTACGAACCGAAGAATTCCCATCCTTGCTAGCTGCTCTATTCCCGCTGAATTTGAAACAACTTTTGCTGATATGGGATGGAAACAGGTTAAGCGTAAGAACAAGAAAAAGAAGAAGAAGAAGAAGGCAGCAAGGGAGGCTGCTTTGCTTCTTTCGGCCTCTCCCCGCCTACTGAAGAAGGCCAAGCTCTGAAGCTAAAAGCCATTGATCCCAAGGAACCTCCAGAGATATCTGAGCCTGTACCTGAAAGGACGGATCCTCCCATTGAGGCGGACACTCCTAGATTTGTTGTTCCTTTGGCATCGTTTGAGAGCTCTGATGAAATCTGCAACTCAAGTGTTCACGTGGACTCCAGCGAAGATGACTTGCGGTCTGGCGAATCCCCTATGCCGAAAGGACCACCCCGGCAGGAGTCGCAAATCTTCAGGACCAACTTCGTTGCTTCTTCTTGATCCTCCTCCCTTAGTGGGTTCGAAAGCGCCTGGTGCAGGCAGGAGGACCTCTAGAAAGAGGTAATTATGTTTCCTATCTTTTTTATGATAATCGGTTTTTGGAATATTAGAGGCATTCTTGACCCTCTTAGGCATGCTGAGATCAGGCGTTTTGTTGCTGTCAATAAGTTCTGTTTGAGACTAAAGTGCCTGAGGAGTTTTTTGATTCTGTCTCGTCCACTCTCATTCTTGACCCTCTTAGGCATGCTGAGATCATGCGTTTTGTTGCTGTAAATAAGCTTTGTTTTATTGGTCTGTTTGAGACTAAAGTGCCTGAGGAGTTTTTTGATTCAGTCTCGTCCACCCTCATTAGGGGTTGGAAGTGGCTTGCTAACTATGATTTCTCTTCCCGAGGGAGGATTTGGGTCAGGTGGAACCTAGATTAGGTTTTCTTTTTGTTCATCTCTATCAATGACCAAGCTGTGCATGGTAGCCTTAAGTTTAACCTTTCTGGTTTGAGTCGTTGTATTTCTGCTGTCTATGGAGAACATTCTTTTGCTCGTGAAGACCTTTGTAGGAGGACCTCCAATATTACAATGAGCTCCTTTAGGATTCTGCGTGGGTTGTTGCCGGTGATTTTAATGCAATTAAGGACCCCTCAGACCGCGTTGAAAGTTCGACCAACTGGATCCCTTATTTTGATGAGTTCGCTCATTTTTTGGCACAAACAGAACTAATGGATTTCAGATTTATTGGCCTCTGCTACACTTGGTGTACCTCGGCAGGAAGTGCAAGAAAGATGAGGAAGATAGACCGTGTCTTAGTTAACAACAAGTGGAACCTTGACTTCTCTTTTTCGGAGGCGGTGTTTCTTAATCTTGGCATATCGAACCATTCGCCTATGGTTGTCAGAGTTCTCCAGCCGGTCCATAAGAGGAAACCTTTCAAGTATTTTGAGTTATGGGCTAAGCATTCGGACTTTAAGTCGATCGTCCAGCAGGTGTGGGACGGCTTGGTGAGGGGCGTTCCTATGTATAAGCTAATATCCAAGCTTAAGTTGTTGAAAGCTCGTCTCAGGCTTCTCAACCAGGACACCTTTTCTGATTTCTCGATAAGAACGGCCGAGGCTAGAGAGACCCTTAGTACCATCCAAATAGATCTCCAATCGGATCCGACAATTTTTGCTCTCGCTGAATTGGAGAAAAGTCAACGCCAATCATCGGATCCTTGATCATCGAATCAATCTCGGTCAATTCAAATAGATGAATTCGTTATCTCTTATCCAGCCAATAGATCTTCTCAGTGAATAAGACCAAATCCTCAACCAAACACTTTGGCTCTTGGCTCTGGATCGCCTTCGTCGCTGGATTAGAAACTGTCAATGAGAATAGTCTTGAATCTTGAGTCTTGAGTCTGGCTATCCGGAGGTCTTCAGGCTTTAAATAACAGAGTCTACAAACCTTCAGACTAGACTGATTGAAACGTTTTGTCAGCTTCAAAACACTTCAAGAAGATTTTAACAATCTCCCCCGTTTTGATGGTGACAAAACTTTCCTGTCAATTTAAACCTGCAAAACATTACTCAAGCAATATGGATATCTCATAAAGATTAACAACTCAACTAAACTCTGCATCCACAGAAAATAGGTTAGTCTTTCATGAGTAAGGCCATACAATAACACTTGATATAAATGCAACAGTCAATTTCAAATCCACACCCAAGTCAGTCAAATTCAAGTCCACACCCAAGTCATACTCAAAACAAATATCCAAACAAACTAAAGTAAAAATTTAAAGTCAAAGTTCAAAGATTGCAATTCTCCCCATTTTGTTCAGCATTAAAAAGGTTGAGATGAAAATAAAATAAAGTCAATATTGCTTGGGAACGCGGACAAGCTGGAAATCTCCCATGGACTGAACGATCCCTTCCAGCCTTTTTAAGTCTTCCTTCAGTTGTCCAACCTCCTCACCCTTTGCATTGGCCTGAATCTGAACAAAAGAGGGCTTAGATCTGATCTTTCAATGAAACTGAGGAAACTTGACCTGCATTCTGCAAGCTTTGAACCTCGCATCCCAGAGCATAGATTTGACCGCGCATTTACAAGAGAATTTCCATAATTCTGCGAAAATCTGCTGAGCTGTCTGTTTGCGTACTAGTTTCAACAAGATCTGCAGATAATGGCATATCAGAATAATCTCGCAGATTTGGCGATGAAGCATCATGTTCTTCTTCAAGAAAATGAGAGGCATGAATGTCTTCTAGGTAGGCTGGAGAGCGGCTGACACCCTCATCATCTCCCCCTGTCTCTGTGCCTTCAGGTGGAGAAGAGTGATGGTCATGCTCGTCAGCGTCTTGATTGCCTTTCTCTTCGGCTTCATCTGCCGACTTTTCTTTGACTGCTTCTTCTTCTTCTTCTTCTTCCTTCTCCTCTTCGTCTTTCTCTTCCTCTTCTTTCTCCTCTGCTTCTCTGTTTTCTTCTTTTCCCTCTTCTTCACTTTGTTCTTTTTCCTCTGCTTCTTTTCCTTTCTCCTGTCATTCCGTTGATTCGGGTTCAGAACGACTAAGCCTTTTCAATGCCAAGGCAGAGATAGTGAATTCATCCTCTAAGATCAGAGTTATTTTCTTTTTGGATTAAGCACCCATGGGCTCCTTCCCTTTCCTTTTTGATCCAGAAGATACTGGATGAGATTTGACTAGAGTTTTTACTTTGAACTTCTCCATTGCCTTATCAAGCTCTTTCAGACGCATTTTTGTTAGCATTTTCAAACCCACCACCATTTTGTCGCATGGTCGAACACAAAAAGTTTGTGGAGATTCAATGTTCAAGTGTCTGAAGATAGACCTGAGTAAGGCAACTGACCCTTGTCCTTTACCATCGCTCTGTACATGTGGAAGAGAATGGTGTGAGGGAGAGAGAACTTCTTCCCTAAATTGATCGCGTACACCAATCGGCATAAAGGAAAGTGAACAATCGACCCTTTTTAAAAATGATAACTGCCATTTTAAATAGAAGTTATCTTTTTAAAAGGCAAGATTCCATTTTGGCAGATATAATTGGGGTTGAAACAGGACAATATCAACCGGTCAAGGTTTCAATTGCTCGTACCACACTGGAGCTCGTCAAAGACAGGAATACATAAGGGAAAATTACCTACACAAGAATGCGTGCCATCAACATCTTGCTTCACAAAATTGTGATCAACTGTCTCAGGCCAAAATCAACATCCAAGACTGACGTGTCTAACTCTGAGGGGAAATTGATGTACGCGATCAATTCAGGAAAGAAGTTCTCTCTCCCTCACACCATTCTCTTCCACATGTACAGAACGATGGTAAAGGACAAGGGTCAGTTGCCTTACTCAGGTCTTGTGACCAAGATCTTCAGACACTTGAACATTGAACCTCCACAAACTCTTTGTGTTCGACCATGCGACAAAATGGTGGTGGGTTTGAAAATCTTGACAAAAATGCGTCCGAAAGAGCTTGATAAGGCAATTGAAAAGTTCAAAGTGAAAACTCCAGTCAAATCTCATCCAGTATCTTCTGCATCAAAAAGGAAAGGGAAGGAGCCCATGGGTGCTTAATCCAAAAAGAAAATAACTCTGATCTTAGAGGATGAACTCACTATCTTTACCTTGGCATTGAAAAGGCTCAGTCGTTCTGAACCCGAATCAATGGAACGACAGGAGAAAGGAAAAGAAGTAGAGGAAAAAGAATAGAGTGAAGAAGAGGGAAAAGAAGAAAACGGAGAAGTAGAGGAGAAAGAAGAGAAAGAAAAAGAAGAGGAGGAGAAGGAAGAAGAAGAAGAGTCAAAGAAGAGGAGGAGAAGGAAGAAGAAGAAGCAGTCAAAGAAAAGTCGGCAGATGAAGCCGAAGAGAAAGGCAATCAAGACGCTGACGAGCATGACCATCACTCTTCTCCACCTGAAGGCACAGAGACAAGGGGAGATAATGAGGAGTCGGCCGCTCTCCGGCCGACCCGGAAGACATTCATGCCTCTCATTTTCCTGAAGAAGAACATAATGCTTCATTGCCAAATCTGCGAGATTATTTCGATATGCCATCATCTGCAGATCGTGTTGAAGCTAGTACGCAGACAAACAGCTTAGCAAATTTTCGCAGAATTATGGAAATTCTCTTGGAAATGCGCGGTCAAATCTATGCTCTAGGATGCGAGGTTCAAAGCTTGCAAAATGCAGGTCAAGTTTCCTCAGTTTCATTGAAAGATCAGATCCAAGCCCTCTCTATTCAGATTCAAGCCAATGCAAAGGATGAGGAGGTTGGACAACTAAAGGAAGACTTGAAAAGGCTGGAAGGGATTGTTCAGTCCATGGGAGATTTCCAGCCTGTCCGCATTCCCAAGCAATCTTTGACTTTATTCCATTTTCCTATCAACCTTTTTAATGCTGGCAAAAAGGGGGAGAATTGCAATCTTTGAACTTTGACTTTAAATTTTTACTTTAGTTTGTCTGGATATTTGTTTTGAGTATGACTTTGGTGTGGACTTGAATTTGATTGACTTGGGTGTGGACTTAAAATTGACTGTTGCATTTATATCAAGTGTTATTGTATGGCCTTACTAATGAAAGACTAACCTATTTTCTGTGGATGCAGAATCTAGTTGAGTTGTTAATCTTTATGAAATAACTATATTGCTTGAGTAATGTTTTGCAGGTCAAAGTTGTTCAAATCTACAGGAAAGTTTTGTCACCATCAAAAAAGGGGAGATTGTTGGAGAAATCTTCTTGAAGTGTTTTGAAGCTAACAAAACGTTTCCATCAGTCTAGTCTGAAGATTTGCAGACTCTGGTATTTAAAGTCTGAAGACCTCCGAACAGCTAGACTCAAGACTCAAGACTCAAGACTATTCTCATTGACAGTTTTTAATCCAGCGACGAAAGCAATCCAGAGCCAAAGTGTTTGGTTGAGGATTTGGTCTTATCCACTAGAGAAGACCTATTGGCTGGATAAGAGATAACGGATTCATCTATTTGAATTGATCGAGATTGATTCGATGATCAAGGATTGGCAAAATATTCGTGGAAGGTTCTACTTATGGAAACCGAGATCCGATGATCAAGGATCCGATGATTGGCCGTCCAAGACAGCTGTTGGGGAGCTATCCCATCCGTTCAAGGCATTTGCTGCTGAAGCATTGCCACCTAGACCTGCTCGAAAAGTGCATAGAGGATTGAGTGCTCCTCCAAAGGTAGTTCTCTCGCTCACCGCCAAGTCTCGACCGGATCAACTCCCATCCCCGAGCCTTGATCACAGCTTGGAATCGGAAGTTGCTGCCACTTATGGCTCCTCGAATGAAGACGATATCTCATCTCCTAGTACGTCTTTCCCGACCCTACGAGCCGCGACGAAGGTGGAGACCATCCAAGAAAAGCTACGTACATTAGCCCCAGATCCGGGCCCAAGGGTGAACTTTGGGGCAACGGCAAACCCTCGCCACAAGCCTCACAAGCAAAGGTAGGTTTTGCCTCCCTTCAACTTCATAGCGTAGCTAGTTGTATATATTTTCTTTATATATGTATTTCAGATTTTGGAATATTAGAGGTCTTATGGACTCTTCACGGAGAGCCGAGGTTCGGAACCTAGCTCATTCTAATGGCCTATGTATGGTCGGCTTATTGGAGATTAAAGTACCGAAGCATCTATTTCGTTCAATGTCTACTGGGCTGTTGTTGGGATGGAATTGGATAGCCAACTATGATTCTTCTCCGAGGGGCAGGATTTTGGTCGGTTGGGACCCTTTGCTAGTTAAGTTTGAAGTAATCTCATCCAATAATCAAACAATCCATGGTAGGGTGGAGATTCTTACTTTGGGACTTTGTTGTTGCACATCAGTGATCTATGCGGGACATTCTTTTCTAGCTCGAAAGCCTTTTTTTTATGGGCGGATCTGATTAGGATGAGTTCTTGCGTCCATAACCTACCTTGGATGGTGGCTAGGGACTTCAATGCCACCTGAGATCTATTTAATAGATTTGGAGGTTATGTTGCATAGTCTCCCTATTTTGATGAATTCAATTAGTGTTTGCTTCAGGCAAACTGGAGGATTTGAGGTATGTTAAACATTGGTTAACTTGGTCCACATCATCAGGGGCAAATTGCAAGGCAAGGAAAAGTTCTCGTGTCACAATGCTCCTTCTAGATTAAGGTTTTGTGTGATCTGCTATGGGTTTCTACTCGCGGCTTGTCCGCAATTTATATGCTATGATAGCTAGCAAAAAGGTGTTAGCCCACAACATTGGGGATAGTCCTAGTGGTCGAAGCCCGTCCCCTCCCGCCCAAGCCCATCCCCCTTCTCTTGGTGGTGCTAAGCCCAACTCGAGACAAGCAGATCCTGCTCCGACATTCACGAATAAAGACCAGCGAGTGGTCCTTCCCCCACAAGCTCCTGCTGGACCTCATGGTAGAAGCCAGGCTAGGTCGGGTTCCAAACGCCCTCAACCAAAAGATCACAAAGAAGGGATTCAAAAACCCATTTTGCCCGTTCTTGGCGATTTCCATAGAAATGACTTGGAAGGAGGGCTACTCACGGTTGTAAAAGTACCCTTGATCTTGTAGCAATAGAAACCTTCGCTGGAACTTAAGAATGATAGTCATTCAACTGTTCCAGTATGGATTAGGGCTAAGGAAACTCCCCCTTACCTTCTGGTCTTCGCAGGGGATTAGCAACATTGTTAGCATGGTGGGAAAACCATTGAGGAGGCTATTCTATGATGCAACAAATTTTAGGAAGGACGTCTTTGTTAGCGTGGTGGGAAAACCATTGAGGAGGCTATTTTATGATACAACAAATTTTAGGAAGAAGAATGGATTCAATTGGATCGATGTAGGGATCAATCCCGCTCAACGAAATCAATCCATGATGGATCCACACGATGCATGGATCAATCCACACGGCTGAGGCTCTCGACCACAATCGATCGAGATCGATCCATGATTGATCCACATGGTGCATGGATCGATCCACAATCGATTCAATCCGCATGGTGTAAGGACTGATCCCGCTCGACCGGCATCGATCCACATGATATAAGGATCCTGCTCAACCGGAGATTGATTCACAATCGATTCCGCACGGTGCAGGAACCGATCCCGCTTGACCGGCATCGATCTACACGGTGCAAGTATTGATCCTACTCAACCAAGCATCAATCTACATGGGTAGGTACTAATCCCGCTCAATCGAGCATCGATCTACACGATGCAGATACTGATCCGCACGGTGCATGGATCGATCCACACAATCCACATGGTGCAGGGACCAATCCCGCTCGACCAAGATCAATCCGCACGATGCATGGATCGATCCACACGGTGCAAGGATTGATCCCGCTCAACCAGGATCAATCCACACAATGTAAATATTAAGCAACATAGATTATATTTCCACAATATAATTGCATACCATGAAAACTAAGACACTTAAAGAATAAAAATTATGAACTTATGGGCATTAATCATAAATCAAGCTATGATTGCCAACAATACTATTCAAAGCATCAGTTTTACATTAACAATCACTCACGTATAAACTAAAATCCACTCACATCATACAATAATTTGCAAAAAATATATATCATACCTAAAAATGGCTTCAATTTCTATCTTAGGCTAAATGATTCAAACATATATTTGACTAGTTAAAACAATGACTTGTCACAAATTGAAATTAAAATAGATAAGATTCTATATCATCAACTACTAATGCGACACTTACTAAGTAATATGGAGCTGCAGACACCACACTAAAGGGTTTAGATGCATCATTTTCTGTGAAAGCATATAAAGCAACTAGAAACAACTGTGAAGAACCTGTTCCAACCACAATGTGACAACCCTCTATTATTGCATTACCAACCACTTTATGGAGCTGAGAAATCTCCTTGGCAAGCTCAAGCTCCAAAAACCAACACAGGTTCCCAGCATCTGAGAAGTAACTAGTGAACTACTAGCCCAGTATCACCACCGTGGTTTTGTCACCCATTTCTTGCCGATATCTCTCATACATTGTAGGATCACCACAGCATGAAGGAATGTTGAGCTTAAGATCATGAGACCCGTGGCATGTGCTTTTATATAATATGTCAACAAAAAATGGCTCACCTTTTGAACTTGTGAGGACATAGAACAAAGACAACTAGAAGAGGAATGATGCAACAAGAAAAAGCTCTATGGCAAAGGTTATCAATTTGTGACAAGTAGTGAACTTATCGGCCCGTAAAATTATTCGACCTCCTTGATATATTTGCCTCCTAATTGCCCAATATTTTGTCCGTTAGTCTAACAAAAGAAAAAATAGGCCTAACAATATTAGTCTTGTCCAATTCAAAAAAATATTTCCTACACGCAGGCAAGAAGGCCATGGTAATCCTAGTAAAAGTTTCCTCATAGTGAAGAATAGATGCAAAATTTGTATCCCAATGTGGCATCTGTATTACAAGATATATTTCAAGACTTACATCATGTATCAAACTAGTATACCTCACACTCCACAAACGAAATTGCAATTCTATATTAAAACAGTTTCATCCTACGTAGTCACGTGACAAAAGTACTTGTTCCTGCACAATCTTTCGCCATCTTACCAACATAAATTTTTCAAATCCTCTAATTTCTTTTTAGAAGTGGATTTGTTAGAAATAATCATCCAGTTATCTTTCTCTTCTAGATATCAATATGATTAATACGACACTCATACCATGCTCAACACCATGCTCATATCAGTCGCTTAACAGCATGCATGGCAACCCTAGTACATACAAAAAGACAGCAACAAATGGGTGACAAAATGACAATCCTAGGCCCTAAATAGCAATTTCAAAATTACCTCTAATAAAAACAACATGAAGTGGAAGTCGTTACTTAGGATTTTTTATTTTTTTTACCACATTACTTGGAGTTAAAAGAAATTTTCCTTGTCAATTCCAAGCAGGCAGAAAGTAGATTACCAAGATCCCTACTAAACCCAATACATTAAATTTTAATGGTTCGCTAAGTTATGTATTAAGCATTGAAGGATCTTATGACTAGCACATCACAGTATGTATAGAAATAGAAATGTTTAGGCTTACTGGTCAAGATTGATCACATTTCTCCCATCATCTGCATCTCCCCCATTTATAGCCAATGGTGAAGGTGTTTGGTGCATGTTTTGAATGGAACTGGCTTCAATTTGGGACTCTTCATAGCATCTTTTGGCTTCTCCATGGAAACTCTACTTACTTTCTCTCTCATATTCTTTCTTTGTCGAATAATTTTGAGCACTAAGCTCACATTAAGTGCAACGGATAGCACTAACATGTGTCTTGGTGAAAACAGAGACCAAAGACTTGCCATTTTGCATGAGAAACAAGATCTGAAACCAAAAATATGGAGATGAGAGTATTACTAACTAAAATAAGCAGAAAATGCAGTATCAAGTATACATAGACAAAAGGAAAAGAAGTACAAAAGAAACAGCAAATAGATGCTGGGGAAAGGAAAAAGGTTTATAGATGCAATCTTCATCGAATTATTCAGAAAGTTAAAAAGGCTGGCAGTTCATAGGCTGCTTGACAGATAGTGGATGCTGGCAAAGAATTAAAGAAACAGTTAATGGATGCAATCTTATCAGATGAAGCAAGAAGCAAAAAGCTTAAAGGAGTCAAAAAGCTTTATTTTTATAAAATGATTCTCCATTAACATTGCCAAACACACTGGGATATAAATATGCACTGCTTAAAAGTATATTACGAGCCAAAACTAGTTCGGCACTCAACGACATGATAAAAAGGACCAGCGATTAGCTAAAAATACGTTCTTGAGGAGAGCCACTTTGACTTAGCAAAGCTCTATTATGGGACTGAGCCCCAAGCAATTAAATGCTTAGCCAAGAATGCTCCGCTTCCTCCTTACCCATAGAACTAGTAAAGTGAGCTTCGGATGAGATAGCCACCTCAGCAATAACTTGACTATAGACAAAAAAATTCAGGAGCAATGTCAACATATGGTCTTGGCACTTTATGTATGGAGAGAGGTGGGACTTATCATACAACTGAAGAGTGGTAGAACGGATTTGGAAAGAACTGGCCACGTATCTAAAATTGTGCCATCTTGTACTTCACTGAACTTGTGTATCTTTGATGGTTATGAGGGCCATCAAACGAAGTACCACCAGTACAATGCAACTTTAAAATTAGAGCATATATTCATACTATATTACAGAAAAATCTACAGTCAAACTAGGAACCGGGACCTTAACTGCATGATGACAGATGACCCATCTGAAAGTTCACAAAAGCTTCCATCTACCAAACGGAGAATTGATAATCAAGTTACTCAAGCCAGATTCTTTCTCACAAATAGCACTATTGAGGGAGAGAAGGAGAGACGGAACAAGATTATCCATATTTAGTACCAAAAGCTAACTATTGTGCAAATTTTATTCTTGATTGCCAAAGTCAATCCATTTTCTAACACTTAAAACTTCTGCAGAGACCGTTAAGTCGCATAACATGATCCAAGAGCTCGGGTGCAAGTTCAACTCCCAAAATCTCTCCTTTCTTTAATGGGCATGTTTCTTCCATCATTATGCTCCTGCTCTCCAATTGTCCGGTTAATGTGGTTCCACTCGCATTGAACATTAGAGAAAAACTACTCCCACCTCTCGACAATTGGAACTTTCGACGAAATAGTTCAGGAACAGTAATAATGCAAAAGCCTTTCCATAAATTCACCTAAAAGAATCCACACATGCAAGGCAACTCTCATCCACGCCCAGTCGCCCAGTCTGAGTTAAAACGATCTCTATCGCTACAAATTCCTTCTACCACCAACCAAACATACACGAAAACGACACGAAGAGAGACAAAAACGCCACCAGCAGTTACTCGCTCCATCATCCTTGCATGTAGTGTTCTACCGCCGCGAAAAACCAAAGCAAAAGCAGAAAAAACCACCAAGCAAAGCCTGCGCAAACCCCTCGACAGTCCAACAGGAAAAAAGGAAAAGCAAAACCACACACGACCCGTCGCTTCAAACGAGAAGTACTCACCCCGCAGCGCACGCGAGAGCAGAGGGGTAGCCCTCGAGCCGAGGAGGAAATGCGCCGCGGCGAGAAACCGCTAAGACGCCGAGCGAAGCCGCTCGTCGCTCATTGACAGCTCACGAAAAGCGGAAGAAAGGGAAACGGCTCGCTCGAGGGCCCCCCGCGACCCTTCACGCGGCGTGGCCACCGCCCTGGTTCTGGACCGCGGGCCCGGCCGGCGAGGCAAAGCGGCGGAAGGAAGGAAGGAAGGAGGGAAAGAGAACAGGTTCGCCGTTCCGCCAAGAATTAGCGGCCAACCAGGTGCTCCGGGGAGGAGGCGGAGGCGGAGGCGGAGGGCGGCCGGAGAGGCCGAGGAGGGGGCGGGGAAGCGGCGGAGGCGGCCACTTATCGTACGGACGGCAGAGAGTGCGGAGCTGGCCGTAGGGAGGGGAAGGAGGAAGGAGAAAAGTTTCCGCCTTCTGGAGTTGCCCGCTCAAAAGGAGAGATCTTTCGTCTTCTTCTCTCTCTTTCAAATCAATTAAAGGAAACTATTATTGTACGTCACTGCCACTCCCCGCTAGAGGGTTTCCATCGCTTTTCACCACTTCTCCCCCATTTTTTTGCTTTTTTTCTTTTTTTTTTTTTTTTGCATTTGTGTAAACACATATATAAATAAATAAAAATAAATTATAGTGAACATTCTAATTTTTATGTACATTGCTTAATTTGATATTATAATTATCTAATAATGTGACATTATTCTAATGATGATATCATCTTAAAGTTGATATTTTTATATATTATTATCGGGTCAAGTTTTTCAACAAATGACTAATTGAGGTGAGTTATAATTAGATGAAGTATAAAAACTAAGAAATATTGTTTCTTGAAAGGAAATGAAGGACCACAATACATGAAAGGAGTTATATGATATGATGGATTGCATTGATCAAAAATTGTTTGTGAGAGTAATTTTTTTCCAACCAAAAAAAGAGTCGAGACTCGTAATACCAGCAATTGTGTTACTTCCCCAAAGTCGAAGCTAAAGGCTTCTACGTCAAATGTAGGGAACCATATTAATGATATTTTGGAAACTGACTTGAGTGGGGAGCATTTGGAGAGAGCTGATATTGTTGGATGAGTAAGGAAGGCCACGTTGAAAGAAAGCTAGAGTGAGCTACACCTTATTGAAATGTGGGTAATTTATGGAGATGTTGATTGATTGAACATAAGATCAATCTTATAAAGTCGGTCTACTCAAAAGTAAGTTATGGTCTCCATCCCGATGAGTCGCCTGTTATTTACTAATGTTTTGTCTACATTTAATTTGAGCAATGACCCTTTATCTTTGTGGCATGTAAGTGTTGCATTTGTGAAAATATGGGAAATGGGTGACAGGCGTGTATGACAACATTTATGTTTCTTTATTTCTCTATTTTTCTATTCTCCAGAACAGAAATCCGTTTGATAACATAATTTCATTTTTCTATATCTGGAACAGATTTATATTCCATAATTAGATTTGGAGCAGAAATCAGAAGTCAAAATTTTTAGCTTTTCTATTCCTAGAATAAAAATGAGAAATCAATTTTTTTTTATCATTTACTTTTGTCACTGCCCGTCACCCACTTGTCACCCATGGGATGCTACATGCCCGCCGTTAGTTGCCGCCCTCCCGCCACCGGCCTTGGCCACCAGATTCGGCCGCCTATCGCCAATCGCTAGTTGTCAGATACCGGACGCCCACCAGTTGTTGGCTACTTATCGCTAATCGTTAGATGCCGGAAGCTCACCACCAACCACCGGATGTTTGCCACCGATCGTCCACCGCTCACCATCAGCCACCGGATGTCCGCCGTTGACCGTCCGCCAACTTACATCTAGCCACCGGATGTCTGCCGCTTGTCGCCCATTGCTGGACTCCATATGTCAAACGTTAGATGTTGAACTCCAAACGTTGGACGATGGTTGTCGATCGCCAAACTTCAGCGTTGGACTCCAAACTTCAGTCGCTTGCCGCCAATCACCGGACTCTAGCGCTGGACACCGAACTTCGGCCGCCTACCGCCGAACACCAGATGTTGAATGTTGGTCGCCGGACGTTGAACTTCGGCCACTAGACGCCAGTCGTTGCCACTCCTAAAAATAGAAATTTTGAATCATTATCAAGTGTGTTTCTTTTCTTAGAAACTCATCCATGGAATAGAAATTGAGAAATCAATTTTTTGTTAGAAATTGATTTCTATTCTTGAAATTTTGTCATGAACGCCCTCTTTCTCTCTCTCTCTCTCTCTCTCTCTTTCAAATCAATTAAAGGAAATTTATATTGTACATCATTGCCACTCTGGGTTTCCATCGCTTTTCACCACTTCTCCCCCATTTTTTTGCTTTTTTTTTTTTTTTGGCATTTGTGTAAACACATATAAATAAATAAGAATAAATTATAGTGAACATTCCAACTTTTATGTACAGCGCTTAATTTGATACCATAACTATCTGATAATGTGGCATTATTCTAATGATGGTATCATCCTAAAGTTGACTTCTTTATATATTATTATTGAATCAAGTTTTTTGACAGATGACTAATCGAGGCAATCTATAGATGAAGTATAAAAATTAAGAAATATTATTTCTCAAAAGGAAATGAAGGACCACAATACATAAAAGGAGTTATACGATATGATGGATTGCATTGATCAAGAATTGTTTGTGAGAGTAATTTTGTTCTAGCCAAAAAAAAGTCAAGACTCATAGTGCCAGCAATTTTGTTACTTCCCCAAAGTCGAAGCTAAAGGCTTCTACATCAAATGATGTAGGGAACCATATTAATGATATCTTGGAAACTGACTTGAGTGGAGAGCATTTGGAGAGAGCTAGGATTGTTGGATGAGTAAGGAAGGCTACATTGAAAGAAAGTTAGAGTAAGCTACACCTTATTGAGATGTGGGTAGTGGTATGGAGATGTCGATTGATTGAACATAAGATCAATCTCATAAAGTTGGTATGCTCAAAAGTAAGTTATGGTCTCCGTCCCGATGAGTCGCTTGCTATTTACTAATGTTTTGTCTACATTTAATTTGAGCGGTGACCCTTTATCTTTGTGGCATGTAAGTGTTGCATTCATGAAAATATGGGAGAGAACTTCTTTATATATGGATAATGTGTATCCTCTTCATTATGAATCTAAAGCTTATTTCACTAGAAAATAGACTCCCAAGTCATGTCGGAGAGAATTTCTTCATGTGTGGATAATGCATATAGGCATCCTTACGTTTCTAAAGCTTGTTTTACTAGAAAAATAGATACCCAAGGCTTGAGGTCTTTAGAATATTGTGTTCTGTGGTTTTTTTTTTGCTTCATTAAGCAGGAAAAGTCGGTCCCAATGTTGAATTTGGCTAGGCAGGCGAGTGACTCGTCGGGATACACCTTCAAAAGGACAGACAGCTTCTATAAAATTTACAAGGATTAGCAGCAGTGGAACTCACGGTATTGTCTTGTGGGAACCAGTTACTGTTAGGGAAATCCCTTATGATGTTTTGAAGATGACAAAATAAATCAAAGGCTACTAACATGTTTGATGGTTAAGTAATAGACCATGCAGATTATAGAACATGTAAAGGATATTGTCAAAGTGTGAAGACGACCAGTAAGACCGAACGTAACTCATGTCCAAAGTATATTCGAAGATATCCAGACTTCTGTGTTAAAGTCTAAAGGCTGCCAGACTCAAGACTCAAAGTCTGAAGACTGCCAGACTCAGATTGTAAAGTCTACAGACTCAGACTTTATATCCAGATTACGATGAATCGTAACTCAAGCCCAATCATACAACGGCTAGTGATCTAATTTGGATTCCACATCAAGATTGATTTGATTGATTCAATCTATTTGATTGACGATTGGAACTTGAAGACAAGAACTTTCTATACGAAGAAGCTTTACTTATGGAAACCAAGATTTCGTTTGTATGGGCGATTGGAATCAATTTGGGATTCTACATTTGTCACTCAACGGCTACCAAATCTTCTAGATACGTAGCTGTCCAATGGGTATATTGGAAGACGATTCTCCGGATCTTGTCCAACGGGTAGTTTGGAAGTGGAGGAGTATTTAAGGAGATGAAGGACCGATAAGCAAGTAAGAGACGGAGCGTAGAATTTATAATTCCAAAGTCTGAGCGACTTTCGATCATATACTTGTCTTTTGAGAGCTTAAACGTTTGTAATCGTGAGAGAAATACCAAAAGAGTGACTTAGTGAGATAGTGTGATCTACTAAGTGTTTGCACTCGAAGTTGTAATCTCTTGTTGATTGCATATTGGAATCCAGCCAAGAAGGTTGTTAGCGTGGGAGAGTGGACGTAGGCTTGGATTAAGCCGAACCACTATAAATCTTGTGTTCTTATTCTCTTCCCTAACTCCTTTATTTTATTCATACTAGCACTCTCAATTGGTATCAGAGCCAAGTGCTCGGTTTATAAAAGTGTTTTTACTTTTGAGCTAAAGATTCTTTATGGCTAGTATGTTGGCACCAGGACTTATGGAAGGGCAAAGCAACACAAGGCCACCATATTTTGATGGAAAGGAATATGACGTATGGAAGAACAAAATGAAAGCATTCCTAAGATCCAGAGATCTCTTACAATGGGATGTTGTGGAAAGAGGAATCAACCCCATTGCTGCGTCTACATCAAATAAGAATGGCAAAGACAAAGAAACCAAACCTCCCGCTCTTATGTCTCGGACGGAATTGTCCAAAAGAGAAGCGCTTGATGCAAAAGCCATTTATTCTTTATATTGCGCTTTATCTCTTGCTGAATATAATAGAATCTCTTCATGTGAAACAGCAAAAGAAGTTTGGGATAGACTTCATGTTACATATGAAGGGACCGATCGTGTAAAAGAGACAAAAGTAAACTTCTTGCTTGGCCAATACGAATCATTCAAGATGAAGCAAGGAGAGTCAATTGGAGATATGTTCAGCCGTTTTACAGAAATTGTAAATGGTTTAGCATATCAAGGTCAGCAAATTTCTACCCCGATCAAGGTCAACAAACTCTTGAGAGGTCTCTCAAAAGATTGGAATCATATCAAGACCTCAATCCGGGAGACTCAGAGGATTATGCCACTCTCCATTGATGAATTGATTGGCACTCTTCAATCCTATGAAGTGGAACAACTTAATGACGAAGATCCCGAAGGTAAGAAGTCCATTGCTTTAATATCTAATGCTGTTTTTGATGAAACAGACTCAAAAAATGACATGGACGATGAAGAACTTGCCTTTATGGTCGAGAAATTTAAAAAGCTGAGTAGAAAAGGAAGGAAATTTGATGGAAGAAGTCAATATAAGCATAATGGCCATAAAAGAATCATGAAAGAAGATGATGATCAAGAAAATATATGCTTGATGGCACATTCAAAATCTGAGTCTGATTTAGACACAGACTCAGAATCAAAGTCTGACTCGGACACAGATTCAGAATCCGATGAGGAAATCGAGGTAAGCAATTCAAAAATTCCTCTCAAAGTTTCAAAGTATATAAATGAGCTTTGTTCAAATCTCAAATCTTCTCTTAAAAGGATTTTCGAACTAAAAAGGGGAATTCTCGATTTAGGCAACAAGATCTTTCTCAAGTACGGAGACCTATTAAGGAAAATTGGATAAAAGCAACATATTCTGCTAACTCTCATGGACCCAAGAAAAAATGGGTACCAAAGAAAAGATAAGTTATTTTTGCAGGATACAAAGAAGAAAGAAGAAAGAGGATTTGGTAAGGAATTTTTTATTCTCAATTTAATTTGGGCAATAATTCTCATTATGCTTGATATTCGATATATCCTTGGTTGATTGAGATTTTATAATGATCATATTTTTGCTTTATGGAAGAAAGAATCGTATGATTTATTTTTGTGATTTGTGAGTTAAGATTTGATTTAGTACGTGTGATTATTTGAGATAATTCAGATTATTTGGTTTAATTTTATGCTCTCAAATTGTCATATTTTGCAAAGTAAAAATCCGATTCTACGTTATACTAATTTTGCAAGATATTTTTTTCTGAGATATTCAAGGATTTTATTCTCTTTGATTTTATTGTACTATGACTAAGTGAGAATTTATTTTTCAAGATATCATTGTGTATAATATTCTTTCTTTGAATACTTTGTTACGATGAATTAAGAAAGAATATTTGATTATGGAGATTTTCTATTTTACTCTAACGTCAAGGAAGGATCCAAATTGATGGATACCAAAAAGGGAAATGAGTTGATTGCAGGAAATTCTTTAAGGGAAGGATGATTGCGAATCTACGCAAATTTTGGTGCAATCAGAAAATATCTCCTGCGACAATTGGGGGAGAAATCGAATTCAAAAGAAAATGAAAAGAATCGTGATTATCTCAAAAAGGCAATAAATTGAGGGGGAGCTTTGATCAATTATGGAAAAATCTTTTTGGATTGATCTTGATCTTATTATGGATGGAATGAAAGGTAAATGTGTCAGAATTTGTTCAAAAAAAAAATCCGGTTACTGCATCTTTTATTACCTTTTGTCATTAACAAATCTCTTACTGATATTATCATTTTATTATGACAAAAAGTGTACATGAATTTCATGATGCATCTGTGATTTTTATTGGATATTTGCTGATATATATAATCGAAGTAAGTTATATTGCATATCTTTAATATTCGATAAAAGCTGATTTTTGGAAATTGTGATTCATGCAAGATATTTGTTATCATTCTCTACGTGAATCCATTATTATCGCTTTTTGATTATGACAAAAAGGGGGAGAAGATATGAATATGCATATATGCTGATTTGTTGATATTATCTATGGCATAATATTGAGCTGCGATTATTTTTCTATATATTGTCATGCTCAATCTATTTGCTATCTTATGATATCCTTTGATTTAAATTAATATTTTTAAAAAAGCACGTTTACAAATCTGCATATTCAGAGATTGTTTTGTCATCATCAAAAATGGGGAGATTATTAGGGAAATCCCTTATGATGTTTTGAAGAAGACAAAATAAATCAAAGGCTACTAACGTGTTTGATGGTTAAGTAATAGACCATGCAGATTATAGAACATGTAAAGGATATTGTCAAAGTGTGAAGACGACCAGAAGACTGAACGTAACTCATGTCCAAAGTATATTCCGAAGATATCCAGACTTCGTGTTAAAGTCAAGACCGAGACTCAAGACTCAAAGTCCGAAGATCGCGATTCAGATTATAAAGTCTACAGACTCAGACTTTATATACAGATTACGATGAATCGTAACTCAAGCCCAATCATACAACGGCTAGTGATCTGGTTTGGATTCCACATCAAGATTGATTTGATTGATTCAATCTATTTGATTGACGATTGGAACTTGAAGACAAGAACTTTCTATACGAAGAAGCTTTACTTATGGAAACCAAGATTTCGTTTGTATGGGCGATTGGAATCAATTTGGGATTCTACATTTGTCACTCAACGGCTACCAAATCTTCTAGATACAGAGCTGTCCAATGGGTATATTGGAAGACGATTCTCGGATACTGTCCAACGGGTAGTTTGGAAGTGGAGGAGTATTTAAGGAGATGAAGGACCGATGAGCAAGTAAGAGACGGAGCGTAGAATTTATAATTCCAAAGTCTGAGCGACTTTCAATCATATACTTGTCTTTTGAGAGCTTAAACGTTTGTAATCATGAGAGAAATATCAAAAGAGTGACTTAGTGAGATAGTGTGATCTACTAAGTGTTTGCACTCGAAGTTGTAATCTCTTGTTGATTGCATATTGGAATCCAGCCAAGAAGGCTGTTAGCGTGGGAGAGTGGACGTAGGCTTGGATTAAGCCGAACAACTATAAATCTTGTGTTCTTATTCTCTTCCCTAACTCCTTTATTTTATTCATACTAGCACTCTCAGTTACTAGACGTACTCATCAAATAAGGATGCGGCCTTGCAATATTCCAACGTGACAGAGGAACGGAAAGGCATGGAGACTAGTGTCACAGTTCGTGAATCCTCCCGTACTCGTGACACTTGTGAGTGGCGCTTGGGGTTATCTGGTGAAGAGTGTGAGGCAGAAGGGTAGAACACAACTGGTCCGTGGGAGTGGCGTCTAGACGGTTGATGCTAGAAGTTCTAGGATAGAAGGATTATATCACTTAGGAGCTCTGAAGACGGGGTAGGCCTCCCGTGCACAAACTGGTCAGGAGCTGATGCCGCTCTCCTGACGAGGCCATGGCAGGCCGAAACCAGTTGTTGTGCCTAAAGAGATTTGCTGCCTTACTCGATAGACTAGACGTCCGAGCAAAGCTGGGCGTGGTAGGATCTCGTACGAAGAATCATTCACCGTATTGTTCGTGGAACAGCTAAAGAAAGGGCTTGCCTGGTGAATTCCGCTCACTAGGCGCCCGCGGGTTGTTTCCAAGGCTAAGGAAACTCTCGACCCGTGACAAGTGGTATCAGAGCAGGAATCCCTCAAGTAAGCGAGTGAGCAAGTCGGAGAATCGGACTCCTCACTCAAGTTCGGGTCAAGTAGATTAGTCCTAGTGGATGGGTGCTAGGAAGAGTCGGCTTCTTGCCGAGCGGAATGCGAGTTAGAGAAGAACCGAACCCTTGTTGAATGGGGATAAAGTTCCTGGATTGATCGGTGAATACGAAAAAGAGGTCTATTGCTGCGTTTTCAACAAGAAAAGAACCTCCATTGGTCTGCTGGGGTCAAGATGCTGATTAGGCTGAAATGGTGCTGCCAAAGATGCGGTTGGCGAAAGATGCCACACTTGCTGAAAAGCGCAGGTGACCGAATGGCCGAGCGGCTGAGATCAAAAGAAGCCACCAATGGAGCAAGACCTGTTTTGTTGGGCGAGCGTGACCGTTCGATGTGAATTCCAAAAAGTGGCACATCAATGGTTAATTTACGCAAGGAAGCGACATAGCAGAAATCGCAACAAGGGCATTGCAAAATGAGTGGGGGAGAATGTCACGGTCTGTGAATCCTCCCGTACTCATGACACTTGTGAGTGGCACTTGAGGTTATCTGGTGAAGAGTATGAGGCAGAAGGGTAGAACACAACTGGTCCGTGGGAGTGGCGTCAGGACGGTTGGTACTAGGAGTTCTAGGATAGAAGGATTATATCACTTAGGAGTTCTGAAGACGGGGTAGGCCTTCCGTGCACAAACTAGTCGAGAGCTGATGCCGCTCTCCTAACGAGGCCATGGCAAGCTGAAACTAGTTGTTGTGCCTAAAGAGAACTACTGTCTTACTCGATAGACTAGACGCCCGAGCGAAGCTAGGCGTGATAGGATCTCGTACGAAGAATCATTCACCGTATCGTTCGTGGAACAGCTAAAGAAAAGGCTTGCCTGGTGAATTCCGCTCACTAGGTGCCCGCGGGTCGTTTCCGAGGCCAAGGAAACTCTCGACCCATGACACTAGCATCCTTATCAGCATTTAGCAAGGACAAAACATCAGCTGTAAGTAGCAGACGACTCACCAGGGTGGAGGCGGGCCTGTAGACAGTTCGAAAGTCCATAACATTTTTCTAAGCAAATTAAGAATAGAATTCCTTTATGAGATTGATCTCATATTCAATCAATTGCCGTATCCGCTATTCGCATCTCAGTAAGGTGAAATTCACTCCAATTTTCTTTCAGCTCAGCTCTCCTTGACTCCACCAACCACCTTAGTTCTCTCCAAATATTCCCCGCTCAAGTCAGTGTGCAAATTGTCATCAATATGGTCCCGTACATCATTTGACCTAGAAGCCTCCAGCTTCGACGTTAGGGAAGCAACAAAATTGTTGGCACTAGGAGTCTTCTTCTTCCTGACAGTCTCACCAATTTCTTCAATAACATTGACATTCTTTGTAATCCCCCATTATGTTATGGAGAATTTAAAATATTTAATGTCATGTGAATGGGAAAATACCTTACCATCTACAACCTTTTTTCTTTTTTTTGAGAACTCTTATTTTGTTGGTCAACTGAGTACTCATGTAATTTTGGTTCAATAATTTATTGACATGAGAATAAAATATTTAGTATTTTTGACGGATCCACACCATTCATTTTCTTTCAAGTGAGGTGGTGGAAATAAGACTGATTTACCTAGAAAAAGACTTCTCTTAATTTTTTAGCAGCACTTTTCTGTGCTTGGTCCTAGGGTATTCGCCTTCATTAAATTTCAGTCACCGAACAGCAGTATCATTCAGTGAAGTTCTCTCGGACCTTGTTGAAACTGTGCATCGATTTGATCGAGTTAGCAGCAATACCTCAATCAATCGCAGGTCATTAAAGCTGTGGTGGGAACTGCACAATTAAGAAGAAAAGAACGAAGAAAAAGAGCGAAAGACATGCTCATGGAGGAAATAACAAATGAATATCAAAATGAAAGATTTCCATGTTCTAAGTTTTTATTAATGTAAAACCGCAGTGTTTTTATCGTGGCTGAAACGGATGAACCTTGTCTTATGTGAAGAATTTCAAAAAAAGTGTAATGATTTTACTTAAAAGAGAGAAATTGAACAGGAAAATTTAAAAAGAAAAAAGAAAAAAGAAAATCATACAACATAAGCCTTCATTTCCGTGCAAAACAAAATAGCGGAGTATGATTTTTATTTTATTTTTTTCATTTTTCTGATCTCTTGGGTTAACATTTTCTATTTTGAGCTATGTTTATATTAAGAGGCCCACGTGTCATCCATCTTTTCTTATTTCTGCCAGACAGTTTTAGGCCTTCATTGAAATAATAGATATAACGGGCTTCTAGGTCTATTTTCTTTCCTTATCATTTGGATTTAACTCTTCGATATTTAATCCTCTTCCTCTTTGCTCTGTTCAATCTACCTTGGTGTAGGTAAGAGTTCACTTATAGCATACAGGACATCTAATTGCCAGCGACATGCTTTACCTATCTGAATATGCTAGTAATCGCTCTAATGAACGAACGAGTGGTGATAGAGCTGCTGGCAAATCATTAATTTCAGAAACAAATAATTCATATGTTGATGATTGTGAAGAGACATGCAGCAAAAGTTTCATCGCTGATCCCATGTGCAAACATTGTCCAAATTTGGCTCCTGACATGATAACGCCGATTAGCTTCTGTTTTCTGGTCTAAGTGCTATTTTATTCTCTGAACTTCTTGTGATTTTCTAGTTTGATCCTCCAACGGAATGAACTGAGCTCTTAAATTTTTTGAGCTTTATTGATCTGGAGGACTGGCTGGTCTTGAAAAGGTCAAGACAATGTCGTTCACACTTCTTTGAAGGAAATTGACACGGATAGCAATGATGTGAATATTGAGAAGGAGTTGGATAAGTTGGAATTTGTGAAGATTTAGAGTGACGAACGCGAGTTGAATGATCGAATTTTGTAAGAATGGTATGACCTTTAACACAAGTAAAGAGTGCTGCTTTAATTCTTCGAAGACAAATGAAAGAAGAAACTTATCTTTGTCCGAATCACTGTTGTGATGCCGGTACGTGGAATCAATATGTGATAATCAACACAAACTCTAATACTTCTAGCTGTCCAACTTCCCATAAAAAAAATAATAATGATAAATCATCGAAAGGGAAATGCCATGCGTGATGGGTACCTCTGAACTATTCAGACCAACCTTTCTGACCTTTATGAAAATAAAAAGCGAAATGAAGCTTTGGTTGTCAAAGTGTTTATGGACATGCTTAGAAGGCTTCTTCCCAATATCCTGTCTGTCACCTAGGTAGATCCGACGGATTAAAGCACAAAAAAAAAAGTACATTAAAATGTATGGAAGTGAAATATGATCCCGGAGGCATCATTTCTTATTTTATTGGGATAAGAAATCATTTCTTATTCTTCGAACAATTGATGTTCACCGTGATTATACTAACGATCACTGCTAGGACATAGGCCGATATTTTTGAGGCGGAAATAATGCAAAAATATCAATATCGAAATGAGTAATTCCAAGTAAAAACTCAGTTTAATGTTAGGTGTTTATTACCATACAAAAATAAAAAGCCCGAATCATGATCGAGAATGAAAAGTACAACAAAATAGACTAGATACGATATTGATCACACCTCCATCGCGAGGATTTTTGGCCATTCCATGGGAATAAATTGACTACATCGTCTTCAAATCAAATTACTTAAAATTCCCTGCGTGGTAATTGACAGGGAAATACCGGTCTAGAACAATGGTCCGACTTGCAAATCAACCACTAATATTACTCTGCCAAATAATAAATAAAGAAATAAATTTTAGTTAGTCTAATGATGGAGAGGCTGGAGGTTTAAAATTTGGGAGCTATTTAATCTCTAGTCTTAGAAACTGAAGATTTATTTCTTTCCATCATTTTTTTTTGGCATAGAGATCTATTCCGACATCCGAGTGTCGAAATTGTACAGAATCCTAATGCAAAGATCAATTGGAAGGTGAAGCAAGCAAAGCAGGCAAAGAAGTTACTCTCTCAGTAACAGTAGCAGTAGCGTAGGAAAGAGGTCAAGTCGTACCAAAGTCTCATCCTCCAGACCGGCTTTCTCCCTAAAATTTTATAATGTTAATATTTTAATAACGAAATGTCCAAAAAAAAGGACAGTTTTTTTTTCCAATTTCTTTAAATAAAAACGAATTAATTGATTGCCAGACGTTTTCATTTAATTGCTCCGAAAAATCGAAGGGCTCTTTAGCGTTTACTTCTGATGAAACAAAGGATCGACAAAATGGAGCGAAGTAATTACCATGGTGAAGAAGATGTGTTAAGTAAGAAGAGAAAGCCTAACCTAATTGATGTTTACTCATTATGAAGCCTAACCTAATTTACAATATCTAAGGAAATAAAACAAGTCGAGAGGAAATTATATTAATAATCATTGATAATCTTTTGTAACTAATTGATTTTTCCCATATTCAATCCGCCATAAAGAAATTAATTTAAAGACTTTTTTCAAGTGTTATCTAAAAGGCTCATGAAATGAGTTCAACAAAAAGTTTTTGCAATAGTTGAGAGGAAGTCCATCAATAATTATGGTAATTTAAAAAAAACATATAAATATTATATGATTTTAATAAGAATTAATATCCTGAAAACCCCAAATTGATATATTTGTGATAAATTTACTTTAAATTAATTTTTTTATTATAAAAAATCTTAAACCGGTACACTTGTGATAAATTTACTTTAAATGATCACAAAACATCTTTAAATTGATATATTTATGATAAATTTATCCAAAATTAATTTGTTCAACTACTACAAACTCCAAAATAGTATATTTACTATATATTAAATTGAATTAATAATACAAAAATCACAAAAATAATGCAATAAACTCCCAAATTAGTATACTAGTTTACTGTCACATGTTATCTAAATTAGTAATTTAATAGTAAAATTTAATGAAAATTAGTAAATAGTAAACTGTTACAAGTATATTAATTTGGGTAAATGTACAAGTTTAAAATTTTTAATGATTTAAAAATTAATTTAAAATAAATATATATTAATTAGAGAATTTTTAGAAAATAACCCTTTTAATAAAGCATTAACCAACAGTATTTTGAAGATAATTAATTGAAGATCCGTGAATTCACTTGCGGGGCATTATTAAAAATGGAAGACAGATGCAGGACATTTATTAATAGAATCAAACTTTTCAGGGAATCAACCTATTTTATGTACCGAAAGATTTTCTGCATAACAAGACCAAACGACGACACAAATCGAGGAGAGTTGCCTTGTCAGCTAACTTCCTTTCTCAGTGACCTGTCCTGAAGTCCTCGAAACTTGAAAGAAATATTTGTATTTACGAGGTGAACGAACGTGTTCTTCTGGAAAGTGATGGATGAAAGGAAAGAGACGGGCGACCGTACTACTCTTTTGACCATAGCTAAATGATTATAAATTATACAACACGACACGGTGGGGTGTCTGTCCATCTTGTCTCTCGTACCTTGCGATCATGTTTTCTTTTCTTCTTTCTTTTGTGTTTTTTCAGTATTATAAGCTAAAAATGTTTTTCTTCTTCTTATTCCGTTTTGAACCACTCAGTTTCCAATTTCACCGCCGAGGCGAATACAGCTCATCAGTCGAAAATGGATGGGCACAGCAAAACTCTTTTGAAATTGCCTTTTGCTGCTTTTATCTCTATCTCACATATTGATATAGTACGGAGTAATTGTGGAGTCAAATCTACTAATATACTACGATTTAAAAATGAAACTCTAAGAAAATATTAATATGGAATAAAAAAAGATTCTAGTTTGAAGAAAGGGAGAGAATTTTCACACTACGACTGAATCTTTAGAAATTTCTACACCCTTCACTCTAAGTGCTCATGTTTCTCTTAATCCTCCTCTTAAACTCTGCACTTCCAATGTCTCTAAGATTAATTATCTTTATGAGGTTTTTTACCTCAATGAAGATAGTAAAATCTCTTAAACTCATCTTTAATTAATAAATCCATATTCTATTTTTGTTAAACCATATTTTTTTCTCTCTTGTCACATTCTAATATAGAGTTTTATATAACTTTCGTTTCCTCCCGACGTTTCATTTTTCTTTTACGAGCAACACTTCATTAACTCGTTAAGAATTTCAGTCATGCCCATTAGGTTGTAACAGCTTTCTATATTGGAGGGAACGGAACAATTAAATTTGAGTAAGACATTCTCAACACGTAGGGAAAGAGGAAATGACGAGGGAACTTCGTCGTGCTCATAGTAGTTCCAATCTAATTTTATCAAGGATTACTATTGGCCTTTCCACCTAAACCAAGGAAAAAAGGAAGGGGGCAGTCAATGCGGAGGTCGGAGGCTCGCTCGAGAGGTTTTTTCTTCATTAAATGTTCAAATCGTGGTAGATTTTCTTTTTGTTCTCAAGCTTGCAAAAAATTTCAAGTTTCTAAATTTAAAACACTATTTCCTACCAACCCTTCATTCTGCCTTTGCCAGTGATACTCCGGTGAAACTCTGGCAGCTCCTATCACATGAGCAAATACTTCACATCACTGAAATGATGCTTGATTTAGACGAGCCATTTGAAAGTTAGGACTCTTTGAGTTCCGAAAGCTAGCTAGTCAAGCTAGTTAATGTATAATCACCTTCGGAATATAAGATCCATTTGTATTGGCGTTAGGGTCTATCCGTATTATGAATAGTAATGTTATGTAATATCTTTCTAATGACACAAAAATCAAAATGATTACAAATAGGAATGAAGAATTTGGGAAATAGCCTAAAGATTTAGCTTGAACAGGCTTTGCAAGTTTGGTTCAATGTCGATTCCTTAAAAAAAGTTCATAGGTTGAAAATTTGGGAACCAATTAGGTTTGGTTCGGTTTTCGAGGTTGAGCCTTAAGGAACTAACCTATTCTACGAGAGAATTAACCTGGTTGATTCCAAAATAAAAATTGGTCCGGAGCTTATAATTGATTTTTTTTGGAAGTATTATAAAACGCCAACAACTTCAAATAGTAATAGGTCCACTCCTTCTAATCAAATTGAAACTTATTATTACAAAATTAAAAACCTCGTGGTCTCACCCTCTCTATCTCTATTTGATCTCAATCTCGCTGTCGAGGCATGTGTTGTTGTTGTCTCAATAGGTTCCAAATCGAAGCTACACTCTACACTCCATTTTTCATTTGAAAATACAAGAAATTTTGCTATTTTCTAGATATTAAAAAATGAAGAGAATTTAAGAATATGATGTCCTAAATATCTTGGTTATCTAAATTATATGAATTAGTAATACCGGATTATTAGCAATTTTGTTTTGTCAAAAGAAAGTTACATTCATTAATCAAAATGATACTTGAGAGGTACATAAAATGCTTTCAAGCCTAGCAACTATAGAGCAAAGCAAATGTTGGGACGCACGTCAAAATATCTACAACTAGAATCATACTCTCATCTCTCAAGAACAAATTTAATTACAGAAATGTTCGGCAGTCAAGTATCGGATTTAGTAATGAGCACATGTCGAGATCTTTCATTCTATTTGTCACAGCTCGTGATATGCATCTAGGTTCGACGTCCATAGATGACTTGGACTTGTTTGCTTATACTACCTCCCTTTCTAGTAGTTCCCAATGGGACTACAAGTGTATATATTATGCTATGCAATTTTGTAAAAATGTATGGCACAAGACAAGTCATATCACGCACTTTCTTGATCATCATGGGCATAGTGATGGAGTCCTAAAATTCGTTTAGGAAGATCGATGACGCTACATAAATTATGGGTTTGATACGAGACAAGCAATCTGCAACATGCAAGAAAAAAGATATATATTATGGCTGCTCACAAAACTTTGGTTGCATTATATATTTGGATTGCTGGACTTTGATTTCAGTTACTTTCTAGGTTGAACCTTTCATTTCTTCTCACTATGCATTTTGACTATTTTGCAATCAAATTTCCAGCAAAAAGGAAAAAAAAGAACAAAAAGAGCTATAAGTGGCCATTCGTGTGGCAATTTCAGTTAGCATGGTGACAGATGGTACTCACGTGGCGTCGTGTGGGCGTCACATTAGCTCAACCAAAATGTTCAAAAGGAGGGTGGGAGGGAGGTAGAGAGAGATAATCAAATTTTCATCGAGATGTTGATCATGACTAGATGGACCCTCGACACATCTTGCCCATTATCAAGCACCGGCGATCCTCATCCCTATTCCCAAGTCACAATAATAGTTCACTCGCTACTATGCGAGGTGAACGGCCACAGATGGAGAGGCGCATCAACCGTAGCTCTTTGTGCCTGAAATTCAGTTGGAAAATTGTTGAAAGCGCTCTAAAGTCGCAAAGAAATCGAAATTCACTACGCTTAGATGATCGAAGTTTTGTTTGCATTGTCTCAAATGGCTTTTTCTTCTTTTTGCCCATTTCATTGAGTTTCTCCCGTGTGAAATGAGAAGGGAAGATCACGTGTGAAGGACCAGGCTCCTGCGCCATCGGTTGACTATATAGCTGGTACGTGGGAGTTTGTTCACTTTTCCTTCTTCACTTTTTTTTACACGCCTAATTTACTTGCGAAATGCGCCGTCTCTTCGGTCATTCCCCGGAATTTCGTGGCAGTCCTGTGTTTGATTCTTTCGACAGTGATGTTTCGCATTGATACAGAAATTACATCATTCGAAGCTCAATCCTTATTTTTTCATAAATAAAGTTTATTACATTGAAATTCATGAGTTTCACCATTTTTAATATATTGAGTGAAAACGGTACTCCGATCTTAATTGTCTATAAATCTCATTGTGTGAATCTTCTCATCAAAAAAAGCTCGGTCTCCTGAGAACTCTTAAGGATGTGGAAACCTGTCAAATTCACCCTCCTCGCCATCGCCACTTCAGGGCCCAAGTTTGGGTACTCCCCATAAAATAGGGTCTCAAGGAAATCGTTGGCCCACTCATTCCATCCCTTCAAGTCTATGAACTCGTTGAAATCAATTTTCATGATCACCATCCTCAAGTACTCCTTCCAAGGCCATCCTATGTAGCTCTTGAACGAGCCCTTGACTGACATAAAGTCGGGGACGGGGGTGTTCCGCGACATCTGGATCAAAATCCCCGTGTCATCCTCCTCCTTTCTCGACCCCGAGCTTCACCATGTTGGCCCAGTAAAGCTATCGGCCTCTTGACGAAGATGTTGCAATTTTAGAAGACGATGGCCGCATGGTCGAGAATGAAGTCGATGGTGCCTTAGACGTGGCAGTAGCGGTACAATTGCCACTGAGAGTACATATAGAGCATGTCTTGGTAAGTCTTGAAGCTATAACAATAGAACACAGACTGGTCCAAATTGATTAAAACTGCAACGGCTTGATGCTTTCAACGTTATATGAGTTCTCACGGTGAAAGAATAAAATTTTGTAGCTTTCAATGTTATATGAGTTCTCTCAATGAAAGAATTAAATATTGTAAAGTGGAGCTTTCTTTCATTTTACATGTTCATTGTGCATATGACACAAGATTTGAATTCCGTCTTTATATTTAGCATATGTATAATAAGAAGAAAAATGTTACTGCTGTTTTATTAACCATGCACTTGTTCTACGACTGGAAAAATTGGTCCTCAGAATATGATAGAAGCCTGTGGGATAATAGGCGCACATTGCAATAGCTTGCGATTTTTGAAAATGACCATGTTGGCTTCCAATCACTTTTTCGATTGGCGAATTGTGAATTGCAGAGACTGCTCACGGGCAAAATGAACTAAATATAAATATGAGGTGTTTATGGTTAGAACCCATCAATTTAAAGGGAAAAATTCATCTAAATAGGGTTGTGAAAAATATACCACTTTATAATTATAAATTACTTTTTTCTGGCATTGACATATTTGTGTGGATGTATGGACAGTTGAATAGACAGTCCATAACACGTCCATCGTAGAGTAAAAGCAAGGAAAATCCAGCGGTGCAAGAGGGACCGCCCTCTCTCTTGCAACCGCTCTTTCGTATTCTTCGCATATCCCCGCCGAGGTACCCCGCTTTGTCTTGCTTTTCTTACCTAAATTTTCTTCTTATATATTTCTTATAAAAATAGGATATTTACTCAATTACAGTTATGGGGTTTCTTATTCAAGTCATCATCTTTTTTGTCCTACTTATTTTGCACATGAAGAGAACTTGACTTCAGTACTTAACCGGCAGTTGCAAAGGACTACAGATTTGACCACATCTTTGAAGAGCTTAGGAGAACGAAAACTCGACCGAATCCTCTATCCTTCGCTTCTGGATGCACTTCATGGAAGAACTTCACGTTCTGCTCGTCTCTTTCGGACAACCTTAACATCCGAATCACTTGCTCCTGCAATAATATATATCCATCCTTTTGCGTCACTAGTTTGTATGTACTTCGTGCGCACAGACAGAGTGAGAGAGAGAGTAACAAAATCGCTTGCTGTCTCTTGGGAGGACAGGCGTCGAGCGCGATGAACTCGGACGAGCAACAATGTCCTGTTGGGACCGGGAGGCTGCAAGATGGACACCTCGACGGAAGAGGACAGATCCGCAAGACGGAGGGGCCGCCGCAACGTATTGGTGGGAGGAATCCAACGGTTCGGAGCCATCATGAAGAATCCATGGTTGCACACCGCCATCTCTAGATTGAACGTGGAAAAGATTTGTCTATGCGCAACTGGAGATTGCAGCAATCTTCCATGTCCGACATCAACAGAAGGAAAAAGAAACCCCAAAATGAGGAAGACCCTTAACGCTTCGTTAAAATGCAAAGACTACACAGCTTTCCAATGCATGGGGAATCCTCACACCCTCGATGCAAACAAAAATAAATTCGACAGGTCAATTCTTTCCGTGCTCATGGGTGACTCCTCGTTTACCTCCATTGAAAACGAGAGAGAATTAAAATTAAATGCGGACAGACGAGGCGCTTTTCTAGGAGTCTACACAGAATATTTACTATTGACAAGCAAGAAAAAGGGAGAACAGCATTGAAGAGTTATATCCAAGCGAGAACGAAGATTCATAATAACCCCTGCTAGATACTCACTAAATAATTCTAGATATTATGCTAAAATTATGAGTATATATGAATGCATTGGTTGGTCAGATTCGACAATTTTTCTGAAGCTTATCTAAGTTTAATTTGATAATCCATGAGGAGAATTAGTAATTCGTAGAAAAAATCAACTTGACGAAAATCAGTAAAAATCAGATGTTATGACAATTTGATTGTTTATTTTAAGGAAAAATAGCTGAAATGCACTTGCAGGATTGCATCATTCTTGCGCCCATGATACATAAGCACAATTGATAAAGTTTTCTCAAACTATACCTAATGTGACAGTCGTGGAACTATGGAAGAACATTGGTGAGCGGCTTGCCGAAATGGTCAGCTGAGTAGATTTAAAATGTTGAACAAATTGTTTCATGTTGCATATAATGTTTATAGTATAATTGACTACATAAATCTTTCATTGGGCTTGTCCTATTATTAATATCTCTAACGAATTAAGCATGTAAAAGCATTTATTATTAGAACATCGTATAATTTGCTAAAAGTTTGTAGCATTTAATGTTGAACGCTAAAAAATTACAAATTAAAAGATAAAGTACAATAAAAAAAGGCAAGAAGCATAGCAAAATCGAATTTTTGCTACATGTCATGTTTACTACTTGCAAAAGAATCTTTATTTTTAAAAACTTTCCAATGTCAATTTCTTTCATACATGCGACTAGAGAGTTTAGCCTCTTTCATCAAAATTTAAATTGTTGTAAGAAAAGATGATCGATATACTAAATACTAGGCAATTATTTTGTATTCAAATATATTAAAGTAAGGCATTAATTGATTACCTCCCTATCATCTTCATTATCGTAAATGATGATTTTGTCCGTATATAGTTAGGTATATTCATAGTGAATGTGCAACTCATAACACCATGGAAATTCATGTCATATTATGCTTTCTTTATGTGACGTCTTTATATAAATTTATAAACGTGTATCATGTATTAATTACACTGCATTGATGATCCATTGATGTCAATTGATTGTACTTTAGCTAATTGATTGTTATTTTTATTTGGTTAATCATATATGTATGGGTTTTTACTCCATTAATAATGAGATTTTTTGTTAATTAGTGTTTATCAATTGAGTATGTTCTTATAGCTATTGTTGTTGTTAGAATTTGTAACCATTATTATTGGTATTTTTATTATAAAGACAACGTATATCTAATGTCTATTATTGATATCAAAAAGGATTTTCTTATATCTATTATTGATTAGCATTTTCTTCTACGTATTATCATAATTATCATAACACCACTGTTATAATTATGAAAAAAATGTGCATTAATGATGTCAAATAAATTAATGAATATCTCATACGCATATAAAAATGGGTTATGAGGATCCATTACCGTAATTAATTTTTTAGTCTAGTTAAATAGTCTTGGCTATATCTTCAAGTAGATGATTGTTCCATCCCTAGTGCCCTTGCTCGTATTATAAATCACACTAATGATTTGTAGTGCCTTTTCATTTTTGATGCTAGGTTTCGAAAAAGGTACATGGCAAATGTCGCTAATTCATTAGGGAATTGATGCAAATTTTCATGGGAAAATACACGGGAGTATCAAAACTTGGCATAGGTAAACACTTTAGTACCAAAAGTTCCAAAAATGTATACTTAAATATCACTTTTTTGAAAAATTTGGACAATTAAGTGCCAAGTCCGACAGAGTAGCCATAAATTTGATGTGACATATTTTTAATATTATAAGTGGTCTATGTGACTTGTCAGAAAGCCAACTCAGCAATCCTTGTCTAAAACAACATTGTCTTCCATATTCACTTAAGTGCTAATCGTGGTTAAAAAATGATCATTTAAGTGTTAAGTTATGGTGTAAGTGATCACTTATGTGCCACTCGTAGTTAAAAGTGAACACTTAAGTGCTAAGTTTTATAAAAAGTGAACACTTAAGTACATAGTCTTAGTGTCTGAGTGGATAATTTAATCTTTATATTTAAAATTAATTTTTGGGGCTTATAGTGTGATGTGGGCAATTTAAAAAAATTGCCACGTAAATAATTTTTTTTAAAGAATTGCCACCTCGGTAAATAAAGTTGTTGGAAAATGCCAAGTGAGCACCTTGGTAAATAAAGTTGTGAGTTTATGCTCGTGGCTTGTCTACGATTTATATGCTATGATGGCTAGCAAAAAGGTGTTAGCCCACAACATTGGGGATGGTCCTAGTGGTAGAAGCCCGTCCCCTCCTGCCCAAGCCCATCCGCCTACTCTTGGTGGTGCAAAGCCCGACTCGAGATGAGCAGATCCGGCTCCGTCGTTCACGAATGAAAACCAGCGGGTGGCCCTTCCCCCACAAGCTCTTGCTAGGCCTATTGGTAGAAGCCAAGCTAGGTCGGGTTTCGAACGCCCTCAGCCAAGAGATCAATAGAGAAGGGATTCAAAAACCCCTCAAGCCCGTTCCTGGGCTAGTGTTGCTAGAGTTGCTGTAAAGGGCTTCAACCTAAAATTCATTCCTCCTTTGTTTGTGAATAATAAACCTATTGTTGAATTGTCTGATGTTATCTTGGAAGCCACTGATCATAAGTGGCATGAATATCTTGTGGGCTACTTTATTGGAAGGAAGCTACCTTTCAAACTAGTTGAGACAGCCCTCAAGAATGCTTGGGGTCCGAAATTGGTGGAGGTGATGGCGAATGGCCAGGGGTTCTTTTTCTTCCATGTTTCCAATGGCGATTTCCGCAGGAATGTCTTGGAAGGAGGGCCACTCACGGTTGCAAGAGTACCCTTAATCTTGTAGCAATGGAAACCTTCGCTAGAACTTAAGAATGATAGTCATTCAGCTGTTCCAGTATGGATTAGGCTAAGGAAACTCCCCCTTGCCTTCTAGTCTTCGCAGGGGATTAGCATCATTGCTAGCGTGGTGGGAAAACCACTTTACGTTGCCCATGGACTGGACTTGCTTCCGTCCAGCATTAGACCAGCCAACGTTAGAACTGTTATCGTGCAAGGGAAGATCTTTCCCGCCACCCACATCCTTATTCCTTTTGGCATCAACAACTCAAGGAGCTTCAACCGTAACAAGAGCTGGGGCCAAGGAATGGTCCTGAGAAGTAGGGGAAGCGTTAGCTGGAACTTGCTGGCCAACAACTTCAGCGGCTTCCAAGATAACATTAGACAATTCAACAACAAGTTTATTATTCACAAAGGAATGAGGAATGAATTCCAGGTCAAAGCCCTTTACAGCAACTCTGGCAACACTAGCCTGGGCTTAAGGGGTTTTCGAATCCCTTCTCTGTTGAACCTGACCTAGCTCAGCTTCTACCACGAGGCCCAGCAGGAGCTTTCGGGGGAAGGGCCACCCGCTGGTCTTCCTTCATGAATGATGAAGCCGGATTTGCCCTGTGGCATCCCAAAATTCATGGCAACCTCCAGATACATTAAGGTCTATGAATAGGTGATGGGAGTACCATCAAGATGTATTGTAGCCATTTAATCCATAATTTGCAATAAGATTTATGGCCAAGCTTTTAATGGATAATTATTTGATTGGAAAGAAAATCCTATCATTGGTCATGTGTTTTATAAATTGGAATTTATGGATTTATGATTTCAAGTTTTATGGCCATATGAAATTGTAATTTAGTATTTATATAAGTGGGAATTTAAGGTAAATTATTAAAAGTAAAAATGGAATTATTTAAGAAAATTTTGGGTCATTTAAGCTTGGACTTTAGGCCCAAGTGTGTTGGCCTAAAGTGGGCCAAGAGGCCTGGCCCAAGGAGCCCATGAAGTGGTCAACCAAGCTGGCCCAAGATTGGCCCAAGAAGAAGGCCCATCAACCTTGCATGTAATCGGACAAGTGGCATGAAGGGTTATCCAAGTGTCTTTGGCAAGGGAGACACTTGTCTCCTCCTTGGGGACAAGTGTCCCCCATGCAAAATGAGGATGCATGCAAGTATTTAAACAACCAAAAAGAGAGAGAGAGGGAGTGGCTGGTTTTGAGAGAGAGAGAGAGAGAGAGAGAGAGAGAGAGAGAGAGAGTTGCAAGAGAGTGAGGAGCCGAGAGAGAGAGGGAGAAGCCGAGCGAGGGAGGAGGTCCGCTTGTCCGTGCCATCCGTGTGCCGTTGTTTGTTCGATTTTGGAGGCAAGTTTGGGGTCCATATTCTGCTCTTGCATGTGTGTCTTGCATGTGTGATTGTTTGGTGGTAGATCTCGGATGATTAGAGTATGAGAAACCGAAGCTAGAGTGTGTTGTTCTTGAAATAGCTTACTGTTTTCGTGTGTGCCGCCTGACCCCAAACGTTGTGAAGGCTTGCATGTGGGTTTTGAGTTGGATTTTGGCTTCAACTTCTCCATGAAAGTTGTAGACAACATTTCAAAGTATAACATACTAAAACTTGAGACAAAATGGCTGAGTTTCAAGGGGTGAAACCCATCCTCTATGAAAAGGCTAGACCTGAAACTATTTCGTCGACCTCTTGGTGGTTTTGTGTGTTGCATGTCACTTTTTACAAATAATATCACTTCGACTTCTTCACGAAAGTTGTAGAGAACATCCTAATGATTAACATAATAAAATTTGAGGTAAAACGAGTAAGTGTAGCCTAGTGAAACGATTTTCTTTTGAAGACGGTAGATCTGGAAGTATGGTACTGGACTCCTGAGACTTCGTGGACTAAATGGCGACTATCCTTTGAGAATCTCACCTAGAACCCTTGATGAAAGTTGTATCGGACTTCTTGAGGCACAACATATCAAAATTTCAGAGGAAACGAAGGAGGATAAGTAGGCGAAATCTAATTTTTTCGGAGACAGCTAAACTGGACTGTTCGGTACTAGGAACAGTAGCTTCGTCCGGCCATAGTAAATTATCTAGGACGAATATAGCCTAAATGTCTTCATGAAAAATCTATCCTAAGCTCTTGAATATAACCTGGTAAAATTTCATAATTTTTGGAGGTCATTCGGGTATTTTAATCGAAATATTTCAAGAACTGCGCAATCTGATTTTATCCGAATTTACATGCTGTATTGTGTGAACTATATCTTCTTGTGTGAAGCTCTTTTGGCCATGTATTCTTCATGGAATTGCTACCTTTTTTCCTTGTCTATCACATGTCCTGATTTCATGATTTTTGAAGATCATATGGATATTTAATTTACATGTTTTCTGAAATTGTGCAAGCTGGAATTTTGTTAAATCTCAAAAGTCATGATGTATGGATTTTTCTAAGTTGTATGGACCCCATGGATTGTATTGTCATAAGTGGTTGTATCTTGCTGCATGTATGATGATGATTGGAAATGCATGTAAGAATCAAATGATGAAAATGATCTCGTTTGCCATCACATCATATGCCATGTTGAAATTGAGTTATAATTGAAAATGAGATGTATGGGAATATGCATTGTGGTGATGAGAAGACCGTCGGAGGTGTGAGCCGATGATGCCCCGGGAGTGTCGGGATGCCCGGAATGTGGGGGGGGGGCCGGATGCTCGGTGGCCTAGTGGCGTAATTCCGGAGGGTCCTCGAGAGTTTCGAGATGCCCGGTGGAATACGGTACGTAATTCCAAAGGGGGGGAATCTTGGTGGTATGTCGGTACGTAATCCCGGAAGCCCTGGAGGTTTATGCCTAGGGGGATTCCTCGTGATGCTAGTTGGGATGCGAGATGCCCGGAATGTGGGGGGCCGGATGCCCGGTGGCCTTAAATGGCTGAATGCCGGAGGTTCCTCGCAATGCCTTGTTGGATGCGAGCGATAAATGTGGGATGCAAACATTGGTCCCAGGAAAGAAAAATGTGGCAGCCCAAAATGAAATAATAAAATTTGAAAATTGAAATTGAATTATGCATGGTATGGTAACGTGTATGTATGAATGCATGATGATGAGTGCATGGATGTATATGCACCTATGGCATGATGATACATG
This sequence comes from Eucalyptus decipiens, assembly GCA_014182575.1. Classification (NCBI taxonomy): domain Eukaryota; kingdom Viridiplantae; phylum Streptophyta; class Magnoliopsida; order Myrtales; family Myrtaceae; genus Eucalyptus; species Eucalyptus decipiens. Next base: position 19,908,102 of record CM024610.1, read on the forward strand.
TATGACATGAGGATAGTGAGTGCATGGATGTATGTGCACCTATGGCATGATGGTATATGTGACATGATGATGGTGAGTGCATGGATGTATGTGCACCTATGGTATGATGGTATATGTGACATGATGATGGTGAGTGCATGGATGCATGTACACCTATGGCATGATGGTACATGTATGACATGATGGTGGTGATTACATGAGGATGTATGTACATGTGGTGTGATGACATATGCATGTTTTCAAGGTAAGTTATGCATTGATGCATGAATGACATGTGTTATGCTATGATTGTTATGATTGTATTGTGTGATGCATTGAGTGGTTTATTGGGTCATTTACCTGCTGAGTGGCTGTACTCACCCATTTTGGGGAATAACATTTCAGACTAGATAAGATACCTTTGCTGCCACTACTACCAGTAGATGGATCAAGTGATTGGATATGACCGCGAGGAGGAGGATAGCAAAGGAAGGAACTTTTGGACGCCGACACTGATCGATGGACTTTAAGTATATGACTGATGTGGAGGAGATATCGGTCATCTTTTGAAGTATAGCCGAGTATAGAAGACTACGGCATTTTGATGTACCAATGAATGATGTCCATCTGGTTTAAGTAAATAAAAGTGTGCGGCTTTTACCTATAAATGTTTAGTTGGTGTGCATCGTTTTCTAAATATAGGGAAGGGAGTTGATGGATGTGCTTCCGTTACATGAATTGCGCAAGGGACAGATAATAAAAGATGTAAACCCCATGGTTGTATGGACTCGCTGCAATTGAAATGGTATCAGAGTGACATGTTATTAGGGAAAGTGAATGGTAAGCGAACCGTGGCGACCCTAACGGATCAGGGGCCGTCGAGGGGTGCCACATGCTCGTCTCGAGTTGAGCTTTGCACCACCAAAAGAAGGCGGATGGGCTTAGGAGGGAGGGGAGGGGCTTCAACCACTAGGACCATCCCCAATGTTGTGAGCCAACACCTTTTTGTTAGCCATCAAAGCATACAAATCGCAGACAAGCCATGAGCAAAAACCCGCAACAAACCGAACGAAACCCTAATATAGAAGGAGCATCGCAACCCAAAGAGAACATACCAGGGCCTATGCTCTTGAGGGTTTGAAGGGGGCTACTAGACGGTCCTTCCCTCCAAAAATCAGCCTTAACCACCGGTCAAAACTTCGGGAAATAGCCACACACCAGAAAGCAGGAAAAGTGTAGAAATCGCCCCTCTAGAGAGCTTCTGTGAACAGTAACCCGAGGAGGAACAAATGGCAAAAGCTTTTTACTTTTTTTTTTTCAGTAAAGGTAAAAATATATTGAGCTTTGGACAAATATACAAAAATGCGGCGCCAAAAACCTACATTCTAACTGCAACAATAGAAAGAGTTAAAGGGAGCCAAAGTAAAAGCCAAAAGGCACCAACAAAACAAAGCAAAACAGCCCAAGGTTGGAGAACAAGCCACACTACAAACAACTCAACAAACCTCAACTAGCATTCGAGAAAGACAAAGAACGAAGAGCCTAAGTAGTGTCAAGCTAAAGGAGGAGAAAAGGCAAAACACACACCACTTAAGGAGAAGTGGACGTTTGATCAAAGACCACGGGGTCAAAACCCCAGCTTCTCTGAAGTTTCTTGTTTCTTGGATTACTCGGGACATTCTTGAATGTAAGAGCTTTGTCTTTGACAACCTTGATAAGATGATTTTTCAAAGCCGAGACCACCAAGGTTTCCTCCCGAAAGATAATGCTATTCCTCTTCTTCCAAATGAGGTGGCACATGGCTCCAAAGGAGAATCGCGCAGTTCAATGAAGAAATCCTTACCCGTTAAGAACTTCAATGCCCAAGAGAGATTGTCCATCCAAGATCCATTCCTCCAAGGAAGATTGCACCCGGTAGCCCAAAAGTAAGCAAGCGTCACCGAGGTGTCACATTCAAAAAACAAATGGTCAATGGAATTTGGTAAGGCATTGCAGAAAGCACAAACTGTATAATCGATTCTTCCATATGAGAAAAGGAGCATCTGAGTAGGAAGCCAATTTTTGGTGATCAACCACAAATTAAATTGAAACCGAGGGGCTATTGCGTTATCCCAAACGAAAGAGGCCCAAGGGACACGGTCTTTTTTAGCTCTAATGGTGTTCCAAGCAGAAGCAACTCAGAATGAACCAGAAGGATCATAGCGCTAGGAGAAGCGGTCCCGAGTCATGGATAGAACCGGGATAGAAATACTCTAACTCTTCAGGAACAATTTAAGCATGCGACTTGCGGGGGAAAAAAGATCTGCCACTGCTGCATAGCTTGGAAGGCCGAAGCTCTCCAAGAGAGAAACCGGAACAAAAGAGTCCAGAGGGCCACAGGATAGCCAATGGCCATGCCATAAGGATACCTCAAGGCCATTACCAATCTCCCAAAGAAAGATAGTCTGAAATATCTCCTAAGTTGTAGGATTTTCTTCCACGCCTAGGAGCATACGGCGGGTTGGGAAGAAATCCAAAAATTCTCCTTCTTTAAGAAATTAGTATAAACCTACCGGCACCATAAAGATTCATTGTCAGTAAAAAGGATCCAAATGTATTTGAGCATTAAGGCTTTGTTGCAATCCTTCAACTTCCGAATACCTAAACCGCCTTCATCTTTCGGGAGACAAACATCGTCCAAAGAAACTTCCCCCCCCCCCGAGCAAGAGTAGTGCCCTTCCATAAGAATTGTATTAGTATTTGTGCAACTCTTTCTAAAACCACAGAAGGCAAAGTGAAGACACTAGCCCAAAATGCTTGAATAGAATGTAGAGTTGACCTTATTAGCTTAATTCTTCTTATGAAGGACAAAAAATGCTGAGCCCAGTATTGGACCCTAGTGGTGATACGGTCAATCAAGATGATGCAATTAGCTTTGCCAAGTATAGAAGTGATAATAGGCACACCCAGATAACGAATAGGAAGCTTCCCTTCCTGAAACCAAATGCTAACCGAATATTATCACGAAGGTAAGTAGGACCACCCGAGAGGAAAATCTCACTCTTATCCTTGTTTGGAATCAACCCGCTCTAGAAAGAGAAGATATCCAAACTCCTTTTAAGCATAGTTGCAGAAGCCCAGTCAGCCTGACAAAAGAGAAACACACCGTCGGCAAAGAAGAGGTATGAAAGCTTCACCACTTTACACCTCCAAAAATACCTAAACTCCTTGACCAACGTCCGAGCACTCAAGATTCCCGAGAACACCTCCATAATAAGAGTAAATGGATAGGGCGACATGGGGTTCCCTTGACGGAACACCTCCAAAAATACCTAAACTCCTTGACCGAAGTCCGAGCACTCAAGATTCCCGAGAACACCTCCATAATAAGAGTAAATAGATAGGGCAACATGGGATCCCCTTGACGGAGGCCCCGACCACCAAAGAAGAATCCATGCAACTCGCCATTAATTGAGACAGAATTTCAGCATTGGCATACAAACCATTATTAGACGGATGATCCACTTAGGAAATTTGAAGGCCAAGAGTGTAAGCTCCAAAAAATCTCAATCAATAGTATCGTATGCCTTCTGAAAATCCACTTTGACAGCACATTTTGGTAGATAAGGTTCTAAATGAAAGCTAGCAAACAACTCTTGTGCTAGAAAGATATTATCTCTCATCCTTCTTCCTTTTACAAAGGCATTCTGAGACGGGTTAATCAAATCATTCAGGACCACTGCTAGGCGATTAGCCAGGATTTTAGTAATAACCTTATAAATAGTATTACAGCACGCAATGGGCCTAAACTCAGTGACATCACAAGCATTTGGAACTTTTGGGATGAGAGCAAGCATAGTATTGTTTACCTCCCTTAGAAGGCAACCAAAAGAGAAGAAGTCCTTGACCGCCTCTAGGACCAAAGGCCCCAAAATTCCCCAATTGGTCTTAAAAAACTCAACTGTGAAGCCATATGGACCCAGGGCTTTGCCTTTTGCAAGGGAAAAAATAGTATTCTTTATCTCCAGGTCGATAACCGGGCTGGCAAGAGAACAGCCTTGAGCGTCAGAGAGGGCTGGCGAACATATAACTTCAACTCCTAAAGTGAGGGCTTGGAAAGAGCCACTTGAGGTGAAAGTATGTCTGAGAAGAAAGATACAAAGACTTGCGGCAACAAAATAGGGTTTGTAATCAAGGAGCCTGAACGAT